>JAFEMH010003101.1:27500-289502 GCA_022495995.1 Adenophora triphylla var. japonica | reverse complement strand
ACAGAGTCGCCACTTATTATTTATTTAGGAAAACAATAAGAAAACCTTAAAAAGAGATTTGAGGGTTCGGGGTTAAGCTGTTATCGAATGGGTAGGTCGAGGAGCATCCATTCCACCTAATCCTGAGATCGGTTCCTGCCAATCGAGTATTATTAATCTTTTTAATTACTAATTAAATAAAGAACAAGAAAACCCTAATCAATTTCTTGGATTAGGAATGCTCCTGATTGTACGCTTCGAGATCGCCTTCATCGATTGAAGGGACTCTAGGCTAATCCTTTTCACGGGGATTACACCACTCTAAAAGACAATAGAGAGAGATTAAGAAGAAAAGAGTAAAAGTATAGAAAGCTTACCCTAGTTTAGTGTGAGGATTTGATTTAGAACGTGGTTCTAAGATGTTTTCTCGATCGAGAAGTGATTTGGGCGCAGTTTCGACTCAATATGAGAGTCAAATCTTGATGCGGACAGAGCTTCGCCTCAATCCTTGATTCGGGTTCGATGTTTGTTGATCAACAGTGGTTGATAAAACAAACTTGTGTGATTTTAGGGAGGTTTTCATGAGTGATTCCAAGGAATCTTTCAGGAGAGAAACCAACAAATTGTGTGTGTTGTGTGGAAATCTGACCCCGAAACAAAGTGGAAGTCACCAAGTATTTATAGGGGTTTAAGAGGTAGATGCGGAGAGGTAAAACACTCCTAGGAAGCTTCCTTAACTCACCCCGATTGGAGATCCTGATTAGATGAGGTTTATCAAGAAAGGAGGTTGAAACGGAGAAGGAGAGTGATTCAGCACATCTCTCTCGTTGAGGGGGATATCTCGCGCGAGACATGATATCTCGTGCGAGATAACTGTAGTCTGATGACTATTTTGTCCTCTTCGCCTTATTCCTTTGTTAGTCGCTTAGGGTCCAAAACCAACGAGGTTAGTTAGAAACTTAACTTAAACATGACGAAACCTGGGAGCATGAAGCCATCAAAACATAAAAGAGAGACGAAGAGTAGTGTAATCATGAATTATTAGTTCGTAATGGGATGTCTACAGAGTCTCGGCGAGATCAAATGTAATAAAGAACAAAAAGATAACCTTTTCGATAAATAGGAATGATACAGAGATTACCTTTTTGATCAATTATTTAAAATTGATCAGTATCTTGTAAAAGAGGCATGTGGAACATGTAAAAAAGAGACCGGTAAGGTAGGATTGGCCTTAGAGACCGTGGCAATCAAGAGACCGATGTGACATCAAGGCAATGATGACAAAACGAACCGGTTAAAGACGGATTGACAAATGGATCCGGTTGCGGCCTTCGTCGGTTAAGGCACCACAAGGCGGTGAGGTAGCTTACCGATCAGAGCGATGACCGGTAAGATAGAACTTACACCCAGGTATAGGGACCACTCGGCTAGTGGGACACCATTTTACCCATCGTGTGTCGGTTAGAAGTGATCGGTTAGAGGTGTCTTGCCCCTTACCGGTTAGGGGGCACTTAGGTAAACGAGCACTTGCAAGCAACATGGTAAGAGAGAGAAACCACCTTGATCTAGTTGATAGCTTACACGTATAGCAAAGTTAGCTTACAAAATATTAACGAATATCAATCATGCCTAGTTCTCCTCTAAGGAATTCAAATCTTTTAATATCCAAGGGTTTTGTCAAGATATCTCGCTAATTGGATAATCAGTTATGGACTTTTAAAAGAACGATGTTACCCTTTTCAACATGATCCTTGAGGAAATGGTGGATTTGATGTCTATGTGCTTCATCTTTGGAGTGCATCACAGGGATTGTTGGAGACCGAGATGGCCGAGGTGTTATCACAATAAATAGGACAGCTACTTCTTGAGGGATTTCATAGTCCACTAGTTGTTTGCTTCATCCATATGTGGATTTGTGAACAAAGCAACTCCCAAAGCAGCCTATGTACTATCACTTTCGCCGTACAGAAAGTGGAAATTGATGCTTGTTTCTTGCACGACCACTGTGAAACCAATCCAAGTTACCTAGAAATTGATAAGTTCCACTAGTACTCTTCCCGGTGACCCTACAAAGGCCGCAAAATCAAGATCTCGAATAGCCAATTAGCTGCTAAATGATGCAATCTTTCGGATACCACAAACCTAAGTTAGCAGTTCCCACAAGATATCTAATAATTCTTTTAACATGTAACTTGTAAAATATATGAGATTCTCTAGTGGTCGCCCTTGAAATCTAGCACATACACATACTAAGCAAACATGATATCTCGACCTACTTGCTGGTTAAGTAAAGTAGAGATCCTATCATACCTCTGGGTAAGTAGTGTCATATCTACTTTCACCGGATTCATCTTTGTCTAGGCTGTACATATGGTGGCCATTGGAGTGCTTTCGAGGATTTGAAAGCAAGAGTCAAGACCAAATTTCTTTGATTAAATCTTTTGGTGTATTTTGGCTTGATTGATAAAAATACCTTCTTTGGGTTTGCTTTGACTTGAAGTCCAAGGAAAAATGTTAGCTCACCCATCATGCTCATCTCAAATTTGCTCTTCATAAGTTTCTCAAATCTCTCAAGCACAATTTTTTTTCGTTAGTAGATCCAAAAATTATGTCATCAACATATATTTGAACTACCAATGAGTGACCATTATGCTTTGCAATAAATAAAGTGGTGTCGTAATTTTACCTCGTTCAAACTTCTCACTAAGTAGGAATTTGGAGAAAGTTTCATACCTATGCTCGAGGTGCTTGCTTGAGGCCATACAAAGCTTTATTCAATTTGTAGACATGATTAGGCTTCTTGGAATCTTCAAATCCTGGAGGTTGTTCAACATATACAAGCTCTTGAAGTTCCCATTGAGAAAGGCACTTTTCACGTCCATTTGATATAGCTTAAACTCTTTGTAGGCCGCATAGGCAAGGAATAACCTAATGGCTTCTAATCTAGCTACGGTGCAAAAGTCTCATCATAGTCTATGCCTTCTTCTTGTCTATACCCTTTAGCCACTAGTCTAGCCTTGTTCATTGTAATTTTCCAGACTCATCCAATTTATTTCGTAGACCCATTTCGTTCCAATCACCGTTTGATCACTAGGTCTAGGCACTAATTCCCAAACTTTACATCTATCAAACGGTTAAGCTCTTCTTTGCATAGCTTCTACCCACGGGGTCATCAAGTGCTTCTTCACTTTCTTTGGTTCTATATTGGAGACCATAGCAGAGGGAAAATAATCCATGTTGTTCCTCCATGCTTCTTAATTGGCCTTTAGTCATTCTAGGTCCAAAGACATCACCAATCACATTTTCCAAAGGGTGATCTCTAACCGTTCTCACTTCCCTAAATAGATCTTGCCTCGACTCGATTCTTGTCTTAGATTTTCTAATGGAGGAGTAGAATCGGCTAAGGGAGGTGTGACCGGTAAGGGAGATCGGTTAGGAGAGGGTGATGCTGACTGATGGAGGTGATCGGTAAGTGGGGATGGAAACGGTAAGTTGTTGGATGAAATTGGTTCTGAAACCAGTGGTGAATTGGGAATGGAAACATGAGGACTAGTTGGAAGAGGATCGATTAGCTGGGTTTGTACATTGGATTGCCTAACCGATTGAGGAAAGAAGGAGTCATCAACTAGGTCTCTACAGGTTACACCACTAGAGGCTGAAGGCCGAGCCGGAGGTTGATTTGCATTGGATACTCGGTGGATTGACTTGAGTTTTGATTACTTGATTCACCCGTCTCAAACACACCGTAGTTATCAAGACTATTTGGAGTCTTATCAGACTCTAACAAATCAAATTCATCAAAAGTAACATGAACAGATTCAACAATTTTCAACAACCGTTTATTAAAAATTCTAAATGCCTTACTGTGCTTGGCGTATCCCACAAAGATACCTTCATCAGCTTTTTCATCAAATTTACCTCGGCGCTCTTTACCGTTGTAAAGTACATAGCATTTGCATCCGAAGATCTTAAAGAAACCAATGTTGGGAATTCTGCCACGCCATAGCTCATAAGGGGTCTTGTTGTGAAACTTGTTGACCAAAGATCTATTCTGGGTGAAGCAGGCTGTATGGATAGCTTCGACCCAAAAATACTTGGGAAGCCTAGCTTCGGATATCATAGTTTTTCCAGCTTCGGTCAATGTCCTGTTCTTTCTCTCAACTACACCATTTTGTTGCGGTGTTCCAGCAGCTGAGAAATTATGATCTATTCTATGATCATCACAGTACTGAGCGATTCCATTATTTTTAAATTTTGTTCCATTATCTGATCTCATACTGATGATGTCACACTCTTTTTGGGTTTGAAGTAGACGAAACAATCTGGTAGCAACTTCATATGTATCATCCTTTGAAGTAAAAGTCTCTACCCATGTATATCTAGAGAAGTCGTCTATACAACAACCAAAGCATATCTGCTGCCCCCTAAACTGGCAGTGGTTGTGGGGCCAAACAGATCCATATGTAGCAACTGGAGGCATCTAGAGGTGGACATGCAGGGCTTGCTGTGGAAAGATTATTTATGCCGTTTTCCTAACCGGCAAGTGTGCTCGCATTTCCTATCATGATTAGCAGACACTTGAGGTAAGCCAGCAACTAGATTTTGATTAGCCAGCTTGGATAGGTATTTGAAATTCAAGTGACTGAGTCTCTTATGCCATAGCCAGGAGTTCTCACTGATGTTCTTAGCTACAAAACAAACATTAGTAACATTCGAAACATTGTTTAAATCGATAGCATATAAGTTACCTTTTACGTATCCAAATGAGAAGTGTTTCACCCGTAGCAATGTCTTTCACATAGCAATTGGAAGAATTGAAAACACAATGCATACCTTTATCACAAAAAGCTCGTGATATAGAGAGAAGGTTATGTTTCGGACCATCCACCAAAGATACCTTCCTGCATAAACAACCTGTACCTCTTTTGATGGATCCACGACCGATAATTTTACCCTTTGCGTTGTCACCAAAGACAACTCGGAGGACCGTATGCTTCTTCCGCATCGGTGAGGAGATCGGCATGTCGATTATAAGCCTAGAGCATCCACCGTCCATAATCCAAACATCCTTACCGGCATCGGTTGAGGCCATTAAGCATTCCCGAAATAAAACAAGTAGCTTATGGTCCCCCTTATTCTTTTTGGGTCCAAAGAGTTAGTTCCTCTTTGTCGCCCATACTGCCACCACCTCGAGCTCTTAGACTCAAGTGGGTGATAGGTGCTTCAAGAGGCATTCATAAGCCTTGTGACCAATAAAACCACAATTTGTACATTTATTCGAAGATGGGCCGAGAGGGCTTAGATGAGTTGATGTTCAATTTGGCCATTGCTTCGCAGGAGTTTACCGATTGAGCGTAAAATGCATCCTTTGGGGACAAAGATGATGGATTTAGCTTTGTTGGCCGGTTGCGTTGGTTTGGAAAGTCCTTTACGGTTGGGGAGCCCTCACCGGTTGGTTGACCGGTGACAGCTTGTCCGACCGGCCGTACCCTTACCGGTGATGGCTTCACGGCTGAGGTTTCCTTACCGCAACATGGTCAAGCAATTTTAATTCCACCTTTGGAGTTACCATCACCGAGTGGAACATATTGTCCTAGCTCAGATCGCCTACCTTGGTCCATTGGGATTTGTTTTTGCCCAAATAAGCCTTCATCTGTTCCCGCCTCGGGATAGGTGTGGGGACAGCTTTGAAAGGTTTAGTTAACTCTCTCTTAATCAATTTGGATTGAGCATCATCAAACTTACCCATCAAGTTCTCAAGTGAGAGACTTGGTAACCTCGGTTGTCATAGCCTTTGTCTTTTCCTTACCGCCGGATGTAAAGCTTATACGGTTGTTACATCTCGGTTAGGAGATATCTAATCTTGTATGATAACATCCATAGCGGCTCGGGATTTTGAAAATGTGTCAATGGTTTTTGAAAGAGAATTATTTCTTGACACAAGATCAAAGAATTTGACAAACAGATATATTTAGTCTCTCAAAGTGAGTTCTTGATTATCTTTCTTCAACCGATCGTACTCTAGCTTACTTTCTTTCAAAATTTTTATCTCAAATTTTCAAAGAGTCATTTTCAGTATAAATCTTTTCAAAATTAACAGCCATAATTTTGTGAGCTTCATTCAATTTTTCAAAATCTGAGAAGAGCTCATTCATCACCTCTGCCATTTCAGACTTTGACATGTTTGGCATAGGGTCAATGGTAGGCTGAGAGGGAGAAGGTGATGGTTCAAAATTGGGATCAAAATTTGGTAGTGATGATATCGGTTGAGGGCTCGGCTCAGTTAGAGGCTTTAAGAAGTGAATCGGTCGGGTTTCAAGCATCGGTTGATGAGAGATGATCGGTAAGGCTTGAGCTTGATAGGTCTGTTGAGTTGGTTGCATCAGCGGTTTGAGAGTGGGCATGTTTTTACACTGACCATAAAGGGATCCACCTATGTTTTGAATTTTGAAATTATAAGGATTACCTTCATCTGACTTGGAAATAGGAATGGGTTCATCAAAGTAGGTTAAGGGAGATCTCCTAGGTGGGGTCTGGTCAATATAAGATGAGTGTTCATTGGAGTTGGGGTGTCTATAGATAGGTGACTGTAAGGAGATAGGTTTATCATCGATTCCATCAATAGCAACAAACCGACATCGCCTTCTTCATCTATGTCGGCATCCTCATTCTCGAGAATCGCCCTCGAACCAAGTCGGCATAGCTTTTTCAATTTCATCCTCGGCAACTAAGCTCTTAGATTTAGATCTAGGGAATTTCTTGAATGGTTTCTTCCTCAAAAATTCATATTTAGGTTGAGGGCATTTGGAGGCAAAATGACCGGGTTTTCTACAATTGTAACACACAAGCTCACCTTGGGCATTCTTTCCATCAGTTGAGGTTGAGGTTTGGCCTTTCTTTTGGAAGTTCCCAGATCTTTGGAATGATGAGGATTTAGGTTGGAAGGATTTGCTGTGAGTTTGTTGGGATCTCTTAAACTCTTTGAACTTTCTATAATTTCTAGCGAAGAGCAAAGAAATTCATCTTCTTCCTCAAAAATCACACTAGAAGGGGTATTGGGCTTCGAGTTGGTTGAGGTTGAGAGATTGAGGGAGAGTCATTGGTAGTAGGTTGGTGGTAAGCATAGAAGAACCAGTGGGAAGATCTCACTGAGCCGGCATAGATAGATTTTTAAATTGTTTTTGAACTCCACTCAGTTTGAGCTCTTCCTCATATAAAAACAAAGTAGACACAATGTTACGGATATGAGTAACGTTCAAATCACGACATTCTTTCAAAATAGCAACCTTTACATGCCACAAATCTCCAAGAGAATTGAGGAATCTCATGTTTAGGTCTTTCATAGTGTAAACTCTACCCAGAGATGCACAAGAATTACTCACCTCGTTAAACGGTCGTACGTTTCCTTTAACGTCTCATTTGGATTCTTCTTGAAGGCCTCAAACTCAGCTACACTTTTGTAGAGTCTCGTTGTCCTTTGCCACTTGATCTCCTTCAAAATATCTCGAGTAGACTCACCCGCCACACTTGTTGAGCGGCCTCATAACATTGTACTTGTTTGTATAGTCGTCATCAAGTCCTGGAGGTTATGATGTGCAAAGCTTTTCTCGTCCAAGGAATCACAAAGTTTGTCATCCTCACCCATTCTTCACGTGGTTTTGGCAAATAGGTTTCATAGACCTCAAAATCTTGTTCAGACGCTCTATCTGCATGATCCATGAGAGGAGTTTTGGGTGCTCTGGTGGCAAGATTGATTTTCAGGGGTGTCATGGGACCATCTCTGACTACAGTAGTTAACCTATCATCTATTGAGTCCAAGTACCGCATGATTCTGTTTTTCCATACTGGAAATTCGTTTTCGTTCAACATGGGAACGGTTGCCAAGTTGTATGATTGCATGATTTTTCCTGCCATTTTGGAATTGGCAATTCAAGCGATTAAGCTCGGAAAAATGATTTTCGAAAATTGCTAGCTCTGATACCAATTGTTAGGTCCCAAATGGTAGGAATCAGGCTAGAGGGGGGGTGAATAGCCTGTTTAAAACTTTTTGCGAAAAACACTTAGGCTTAGAAAATATTTGAAGGTAAAACACTCACTAACCGGTTGAGTTATTTTGCACAAATGGATTTTTCTGCTAGACAAGTATAGAACCGGTAAGTGAGTTCCAAAAGCCAGTAAGTCAAAAACTTATGCAACAAAACAAGGACAAATTTTATCTTCCAGTAGGACAAACAAGTTATGCAGTAAGTTGATTCAATAGGTTGTGACCAGTTGAGAGATTATCAACTAGTTACAACAACATAACAATAAATGAACAAACTCACAAAGAAATGACACATTGTTTGAAGAGGTTCACGGTGATAAATAAGCGTTACGTCCTCTACCAAGTTTGGTCGAACTTGGATTTGTGAAAGTGCACTACTATATTAATGGTTCTTACCTATTACAAGTTGCAAGCCTTGATGATTGAAGGTTTTGCCAATCTAAAAGGTGACCACTAATGGATCGTGCTACAATAAAGACCAGGTGTTTTCTAGAGATGTGCTCACAAGTTGAGCTGATTTCTCTAGGGTGTTGTGTGTGAATCAATCAATGTGTTCCATTGGTAGTCTAATGAAGGAACACTACAGTATTGATTGAGGTGCTCAGTGTTTAAGTCCTACAGAGATGTCTAGTGAATAAGGGGACTAGCTTTGAATGCTTTGAACTAGTGGATTTGCAGGTTGGTAGTTCGGAAGCGGCTCACTCTCAAGGATCATAAATGCACCAACCTTCTTCAATGCTCCGAGGAAACTATTTATAGTGAACTTTGAAAAGGAGCCGTTGTCTTTGAAGAGGTTGTAATGATGACTTGGGTAGCGGGCATTAAATGAGATGATCCTTGCATTAAATGCACGAGATTGGATAGAGAGGATTTCCACAGATTAGTTGGGGCGGCCGTGTAGTGCGGTTACTTGAAATTCTCTAAGAAGGTACTGATTTGTTGCAGAGATGTCAAGTCAGCATGCTTGCTTTACCAACTTTGGCTAAAGTTGATGGCTGGGTACTTGGGAACAATTAATGCATCGGCAAGCTGCTAATTGGAGGAAGCTTGATGAGTAAGCCTTAACCGGCAAGGGAAGATATCGGCTAGGTAAGGTAGCCGGTAAGGCATGAATACCGGTTAGAGGTATCAATCGGTAAGACAGCTTCAACAGGTAACTCACATGCTTGGAAATTCTCAGGTCTTCAAGTCTTCAAAGCTTGAGAAAATTACATAATAAAAACACTGGCACATGCACTAAGGGGACCTAACATACATAGAAAAATTCTATTTGATCTAATTAAATTAGGGGTCCACATTAATGCTTGTTATGATTGGGATTAGGAAATTCTAATCCTAAACATATATTTGACTAACATCCAAGCTCAACCCCTCACTATCGCCAGGCTCCGAGAAACTTGTAACAAGATTAGCCAGAGCCAGTGGCCAGTTGCCAAGCAAGCTCCTCCGTTGACCCTAGCAGCATTGAAAGAATCCTGTAAGGAAGGAACAGATAAACCAAAGGAAGAAGTGAATCTGTTGACCAGATCTGGGCAAATCCACCAGGGTAATCCCAAAACCGAAAAGAAGTCAGCAGAACAGGCACCCAGGGTGAACCGAAACCCTTATGCCAAGACAGCTGAAACTCTCGACCTCGATAAAGAAGATCTTGTGCTGACTCAGCTGAAGCAGACTCAAGCCAACATCTCTCTCTGGTCCTTACTCACCTCATCTTATACCCACAAGTTGAAATTGAAGGAAAGTCTGGCCCGCACACTGGTTCCTATTGATGCCACCCCTAACGACGTGGTACAACTGATTGGGAACATCCATTACAGAAACATAGTCACCTTTACAGACCTCGATCTCCCCTAGTTTGGAGCCGATCATAATGAACCTCTCTTCATCACGGTCCAGCTAGATGAGCGATGCCTCCTTTGGGTCCTGGTCAACAACGGGTCTGGAATGAACATCCTCCCATCGAAGATCATGAGCCTGCTTGGCATCAAGTCCACAGACCTGAAGCCTTCCTCCCTTATTGTCAAGGCCTACGACTCAACGTCTTGTATAGTACTTGGGGCTGCTACTTTGAACCTATGGTTTGGCAAGAAAATGATACCTGTAGAATTCCAGGTCATTGACATCCCAATCACCTTTAATGCTCTTTTGGGAAGACCTTGGCTGCACCAAGTTAATGGAGTCTCTTCAAGCCTTCATCAGTGTGTAAAGTTCATTTCAGATAGAGCTCTAACAACTATTTACGGAGACCTAGTTACTCTGGAGGGAACTGACATGGGTGGAAAACCCATTCTGGAAATCAAGCATGATGAAGATGGCTTCATGCTAACTGGCTTCACAGTCGAATCTCCTAAAGCCCAAGTTTGCAATGTGGATCTGACTGTCACCCGGGACAAGATTCCTCCAGCCATGAGGATGATGATAAAGATGAACTACCTGCCTGGTCTGGGTCTCGGCAAACGCCTACAAGGGACTCACAAGGTCATTGAAGTTAAGGTATAGAAAACTTGCCACGGCCTGGGGTATGAGCCAACCTCAGAAGAGTTTGCAAAAGAAAAGGAAAATGCTCGGAAGAGGAGGGATGCTGTTGCAGAAAAGATCCCTTACGGGGGTCCTAAACCTCTCCCTTTCAGTCTTGACATGACTGACTACTTCGTAAAGGGAACTCCGCAGGTGGACAACGCCGCCGTCAAAGAACCGACTCCTACGGAAGGCTAGTTAAAATTACAAGAGAATCTTAGCAAGTTCAGGGGAACCAAAGCCAACCCCGTCCGAAGAATGTTTCTCGATTTACCTAATATACCTGGGGCTACTACCACCATGAAAAGTGAGTATACTTTCAAGGGAGTGCCGGAGCTGGTGAAACAATTTGAGAAACTCAGTGAAGTCATCCCGACTGTCGAAGAGGCCACAAAGGCTGAGTTTGAACTGGTTGTACCAAAGGCCAAGACTCCAGAGTTCTCTCTAGATGAATGGGATGGTCCCGTCATACAGCAGATAGACATGTCCAAATAGAACCGGGAACCGACGAAACCGGCGGGTAGAACCGGAACCGGGAACCGGCGAGAACCGAGAACCGTCGGAACCGGGAACCGAACGTAACTGGGAATCGGATTGAAACGGTTCGAATACGAATCCACCATATTGGGAACCGAGGAACTGGCGGAACCGGGAACCGGCGATTGATCAAGGTAAGTTAAATGTAATATTTAATATTTATTTAGTATTTGTACTTGTAGTGTAGTGTTGTTTTATTTAAATTAGACTAGAATTTAGATAAATGTTGTAATATTTAGCGTCTTTACTGTCTTAAGAGGTTTGAATTAAAAAAAAAAGTTAGATGGTGATGGAACCGGTGGAACCGTTGGAACCGGAATCGGAACCGGAACCGGCGAATAGAAATAGGAACCAGATTAATATGGTTCGAATACGGTTCCGGCTATTTGGGAACCGGGAACCGGCGGTTCCGAAACCGGGAACTAGAACCGGAACCGTTTGGACATGTCTAACAGCAGATGTTTGGGGAAGAAGTATAAATTCCAGATTTGATCGACCTGGGTTCAGTGAAATAAATGATTGCGATGGTTGAAGCGGGAGGACAGAAGTCGTCAGATCCCCGAGCCATGGTCATGCACTCTACAATGCCCCTGAAGAATTGGGAGACTCTCTCCGGTCCGTCCGCGAGAAAAGAAGAGATGATCACGAAGCTTGGATTGGTCCCTCGTCCCCTTGTGTCCACCTACCTTAAGTCTTCTGAGTCTCTTATCGTCGAATTTGAGTCCCTAGAGTCGTCTGATAGCCTTACGCCAGAAGACTATGAAATTGTAGCCAATGCTGTACTTCCTTTTACTCTGAATAAAATGATCGACCTTTTCGAGTATCCTCTGATTGCTACTTTAACTAATGATAAATTAACTAATAACTTAAAAACGGTTAATAATGATTCACTAGATAAAGATGCAGACACACTAAACGAACAATATATTAAAGAAATCCTTAAGCAGGTTGTCGAGAAAGAGGAAAACCGAGCCCAAGCTGCCAAGGAGGTTTTGACTCGTGTGAATCTAGGGACTACAGAGGAGCCTAAAGAGACGCAGATTGGCAGTTTCTTCAATGGTGCCGAACAAGCAACCCTGGTTGAACTACTCAGAGAATTTGTGAACGTGTTTGCATGGTCTTACAAGGATATGCCCAGCCTCGATCCCTCCATAGTGGAACATCGGATACTGTTAGACCAAGAAGTCAAGTCAGTAAAGAAAAAGCTGAGAAAGATCA
Organism: Adenophora triphylla var. japonica; assembly: GCA_022495995.1. Classification (NCBI taxonomy): domain Eukaryota; kingdom Viridiplantae; phylum Streptophyta; class Magnoliopsida; order Asterales; family Campanulaceae; genus Adenophora; species Adenophora triphylla. Next base: position 277,207 of record JAFEMH010003101.1, on the reverse strand, counting down.
AGCCCGAATGGTCATTACAAGTAAAGGAAGAAATTGAGAAGATGATCAAAGCGGGGTTTATCCGGGTCATCGAGTATCCAACCTGGATCTCCAACATCGTAACGGTCACCAAGGCTAATGGAAAAGTTCGATGCTGCATTGATTTTAGAGATCTCAACAAAGCCAGCCCAAAGGACGACTTCCCTCTACCCAATATCGACATGCTGGTAGACACCACAGCCAACGACGAAGTCAAGTCCTTCATCGACGGTTTCATCGGCTACAACCAGATTAAAATGGCCGAAGAAGACCAAGCCAAGACGACTTTTAATACTTTATGGGGGATATACTGCTATACAGTCATGCCTTTTGGTCTGAAGAAAGCTGGGGCTACTCTATCGAGGGCGGCGCGGCCACTCTATTCCACGACATGATTCATAAAGAAATTGAGGTCTACGTGGATGACATGATAGTCCACTCCAAAGGATCTGACGGCCAGCACTTCTCGGATTTGAGAAAATTCTTCAACCGTCTCAGAGAATATTCCATGAGGCTGAACCTAGCTAAATGCTTCTTCGGCGTAAAGCAGGGCAGGGTGTTGAGATATATGGTAACTGAATGGAGAATTGAAGCAGACCCTCAGAAGATCAAAGCCATAGTTGAGATGAAACCGCCTCGAACACTGACAGAAGTCAAATCTTTCATGGGAAGGCTACAGTACATAAGCCGCTTTGTGAATCAACTAACCTCCATCTGCGAGCCTATCTTTAAGCTGATGAAGAAGAGCGCATACACTGAATGGACCCCAGAATGCCAGTTTGCTTTTGAGAAGATCAAGGCATACCTTGTGAATCCCCCAATCCTTTGCCCACCACATTGGCAAAAGCCACTATTGCTATACCTGACTGTCACAGATACAACAATTGGGGCTATGCTGGCACAGAAGAAGAAAGATTCCAAAGTTGAAAGTGCCATCTACTTTGTGAGCAAGAAACTACAAGGCATCAAACTCAACTACTCAGCTTGTTAGAAAACCTGTGCAGTCTAGTTTGGGTAGTGGGAAAGTTGAAGCATTATATGCAGTCTCACCCAGTGCACTTGGTCTCAAGGCTGGATCCCATTAAGTACCTGTTCGACAAGCCCTCCCTCTCCATGAGATTGGCAAAATGGTCATTATTTTGGCTGAATACGACATCACTTATGTGACAAGAAAATCCGTGAAAGGGCGGATAAAGGCAGAACAATTGGCCGACTTCCCGAGTGATGAACCCAAGGACCTGAACCTCAATTCCCCGATGATGGAATTTTCACTCTGGAAAGAGAAAATCGCTGGCAGCTCTTCTTTGATGGGGCAGCGAATAGACGGGGGAATGGAATAGGAATGCCCCTGGTCGATCCCTCTGACGAACATACTCCCATAGCCGTAAAGCTAAATTTTGAGGTCACTAACAATGCCGTCGAGTATGAAGCCTGTATAGCTGGATTGGAGGCTGCTTTAGAAAGGAACATCAAGGAGTTGGAAGTGTACAGTTACTCTACTCTCATCATCAACCAAGTGTCCAAAAGTGGAAGACAGTTGATCCAGGTCTGCAAAAGCACCACGCCTATATGGAAGACCTCGTGGCCCAGTTCAAAGAGGTCAGCTTCCACTATCTGCCCAGAGATCGCAATAGATTCGCAGATGCACTAGCGACACTAGCCTCTCTTGTCGAAATACCCGAAGGAAAATCAGTCAAACCATTCAGGGTTGGGAGAAGAGAAAACCCAGCCTACTGTTTTGAAATTGAAGCAAAAGATGAACCAGTAGATGACCCGTGGTATACTCAGATCTACCAGTATTTGAAAAGCGGTGAAGTTTCTTTCAAAAATGAAGACAGGGAATACAAAGAGGGAATCAAGGCAAGAAGCATGATAGCTCTAAAACGATTGGCTTCCCACTACGTCCTTTTGGGAGGTACGCTATACAAAAAGCGCTATCGAGGTCCCCTCTTACGCTGTATCAGCAAACACAAGGCCACTGAGATAATGAATAAAGTATATGGTGGTACCTGTGGCCCCCACATGAATGCTCGAGCCTTAATGCAAGTCATCTTGAGAATGGGTTATTTTTGGATCTCTATGGAAACGGATTGTATCCAGTTCGTGAGAAGCTGCGACAAATGTCAGCGCTATTCAAATCTCAACCATTTACCTCCACACGATCTCTACTGGGAAGCAATGGTCACGAATTCGTCCTGGTAGCCATAGATTATTTCACCAAATGGGTTGAGGCCAAGTCTTACAAGGTCCTTAATTCCAAGAAGGTGGCCCTCTTTATCAAATAAAATATCATGTGCAGATACGGGTTGTCGTCTGAAGTAATTTCTGACAATGGCTCCCATTTTGAAGGAGAATGTGACAGATTGTTGGCAGAGTTCAAAATAACTAGTCACAAGTCGTCCCCTTATCGGCGCTAAACCAACAGTGCCGTTGAAGCAGCAAACAATACTTTAGAAAACATTATCAGGAAGATAGCTGTCTGAGGCAGGGATTGGCCGGACAAGCTCCACCTTGCTCTTTAGGGATAAAGAACATCCGTTAGAACTTCCACAGGAGAAACACCATTTGCCCTCACTTAGGAGGCCGTGCTCCTAATCGAATTAGAAATCCCCTCACTCCGTGTGTTGTTGGAGAATCAAGTCAACGAAGTCGAATAGCTCCAGAGTCGCCACGATGAGTTGGCCCTACTAGACGAACGTCGTCTAAAAGCCATGGAACACACTCGGGCTTACCAAGCAAGAATGGCCAGAGCCTTTGGCAAGAAAGTGAAACATCGAGACATCTGAGAAGGAGACCTCGTGCTAAAAGAGAATCCCCCGACCCACTCCAATCTACTTGGAAAATGGGAGCCCGTCTGGATTGGGCCCTATATAGTTTAGAAGATCTTCTATGGAGGAGCCATGCAGCTCACAGACTTAGATGGGAATCCTTTTGTGCATCCAGTAAACGGAGACAAGCTCCGTAGATACTATGCCTGAAGACCGAGTCATTTCCTTCTCAAAGGTGCTAAAAGAGTAATACCCAACTAGGTTGAAAACCCCAAAGGGCGGCCTAGGTAAAAAACATGGTTGCACTTCTTTTGTCCCTCTCTCTACCTACCCCCTCTAAAAAATGAACAACTCGTAGAGTTGAACTACGGAGACCTGAGTCCCTTAGTCCACTTGTAAAAGGGGAACGTAGGCAGCCAGAAACAGTTTGGTCTAAAACATAAACAAATATCACATTTTGTCATCAACACGATGATCGAATCATTACTGCGTCTCGAAAAACTCTAATGCAATCCATATATTCATTACAGTTAAACACTTTTGATGAGTTCAAGCATGGTCTACTCTTAAACTCACAACTAAGCTAAAAGAAAAAAAATAATAAAATAACTTAAAGCTAATGTGTGTGCAAGGACGATCAGTGGATACTCGGGACTCTAAGGCTACTCTAGCCACTAGTGCTCGCGTCCCCTTCATTCCTCTTCCATCTTCTCCCACCGTGCCTCGTGTTCTTCCTGGGCACGGGACTGATGTCCGTCCTCCTCTTCCCTAGCTTCAGAATGGGGGCCGGGTCCATCAAACCGACATCTATCAGGGCTCTAGTCGCCCGGGCATTGTCCCTGATCTCCTGCCTCCTGGGCGGCGCCATAGGAACCCTGTCTCTCTGTCATTCCACTCTCGCCTCATAATCGAACATGTCATCTCCGCTCCTAACGTAAATACTAGCCCTTGCCTCGGCTCTCCTCAAATCTGAAACAGGGATATCCTCTGGTCCCACAATGGCCTCACGCCTCCTCATAAGAGCCACCTGAGTCTCTCCCATGTGTCTCTCGTACCAATCCAAGTACCAAGTGGACAGAAAAATATGCTCCGGACGCCTGAGAAGGACTACAGGACGGAAAACATGATACCTCCATACTCGGGAAAAGAAGGAGAACGTAGATAAGTCATCCATAGAAATGGAAATCACCACCCAGATAGCAATATCATCGTAGCCCTCCAAAGGAATCTGCTCCATCCCGAACTGTCGGAGAGCTAGAGCCGAAATATAGAAGGTAGAATGACAAAAGTACATGGCCTGAATGTATGTGGAGCCTCCCGCAGGACCCCCAGCCTCTTCATCAGCCACATCGACAGCAAAAACGGGCTTTCCCCGTGCATGTACCGCTTCCCGGTAGCCAACTGGTCGATAGTGTGAAGGGTCTCTCCCAAGATCAAGGGAACAATATCTCGACCCGATCAGCAGTGCACAACAACGTCCAGCAAAGATCGGTGGCACAACCCGAAGGAACAGACCATAAATAAGGACCCGATCGCACAAAGAGTAAATGCATCCCAATAACAATCACCAACCATACCCAAACTCCTAAAACTATCCGGGAGATCAGAAATGTCAAAAATAGTCGGGTCCTCGAATCATACCTTGGGCCTCTTCCGGGGAGATTTGAAGAAGGCTAGATAATTTGTTGACAAAAGACATCCCTCCGGGTAAGGGGATTGCAACCTCTTCCACCTCGGGCCCTCCGAGTAAAGCCCTAAAATCTTCAAGGGTGAGAACCATCTCGTTGTAAGAGAAGCAAAATATGTGCCTCAGAGTGTCCCAAAATGCGGCAGAAGCTCTCATCAGGTCATAATCTGGGATAAGCTCCTTAAGAGACCACAAGGATTTGATTTTATACCTTTCTTCAAAAAACACCTTGTTTCCATGCATGATTTCTCGGGACCACTCCTTGAACTTGTTGGAGAAGATCATTTGCAACTCCTTTGGCAACTTGGGTGAATTCTTCATGTTTTCCATGGATTTTTATGGTTTGGCCCGAAACTTCAGAAGCTTGAAAACAGAGAAGAGGATGTTTGAATTGAAGGGGAAGAGGTAAACCAGATATGAGGTAAAAATTAAATAACCTTGTCAGAGCCAACCTGATCCGCGAGGATGAGATTACAGCCTCAAACTCATCCACGCGGATGACATTGTCACCCAGGCAGAAAATTCTGACAGCAGTAAAAACTATTGTCCCCCAATGAAACAATCTTTCCACAAACAACCAAACAACAACAAAATCTGCCCATTCCCATTTTTCATTCAAAATTCCAACAAATATCACATACATGCCCATATAAAACACAAAACTGGGCTAATGCGACTTGCATTCAACGCAAAATTAACAAAAATACAAAAAAAAAAAACAATAATGTAGTAATCTAGTTATTACAATCCAAAAATAGAAGTAGAAATAATGTGCATAAAATGTATATATTTTCTCTCTCTTTCTGCCCTAACAAACACAGGCACTCACCGTCAGTCAGCGTCACTATCCGAATCAGAACCGGGATCATCCCCCCTAGCAATTCCCTTGCCACGCCTTCGCACCCTCCTCTGAGCCGTGCTCGGTCCCTCAGCGGCTGCCTCTGGGAAAACCACCCCCAGCTCTACGTCATACTACTCAGCATCAGAATAGGTGTCCTCAGGATCAGCAGGCACACCGCGATACGGTACCCCGATGTCAGCGAAGAAGTCGTAGCCAAAAGAGAAGGCATCATAGCCCTGGCCATACGTCTCCTGGGTCTGCAAGGGAGTCCCGTAATCCCCATGTGGCCGAAAGGTGCCATAAACTCCTTGGTGCAAAGAAGAGGCCTCACCGGCACCGCTCTGTATGTAGCTCGGTCCCTCCATACCCCCGAAGATGACGTGATCCCGAGAGATCTCAACGCTCCTATCTATGTAAGGAGAAAGAGGGATGTCCGCTGACTGCCAGAGAGGAACCGACTCTCTGGGCTGGGAGCGGGGAGTCTCCATAGATTGCCTGCCTGGCATAGGCCCACTGGCCATAATAGGGGACCTCTCTCGCGTTGAGGCATTAGGCACTAGCCACGATGCCCTTTCGGAGCCCCGAGCAATTCCCCGCGTCATAAGATTGCAGATGAACCTCTTGGCCCCGATGACCTGGAGCAAAAGCCGATCGACAACCCAAGCAGAGTACTGCACAAAAAAATAAAAATGAAAGCATCAGAAACAGTCAAAGCGATGGCGTAAGATGTATAAAAGCTAAGTAATCAGAATGTGATCAGCACATGCCTGGGCATCAGGTCGGGGCCGAAAAGAACGAGGTGTGACCTCTGAAAGAGGTATATGCGCCTGCATCCTAACCCTCTCATGGGCATATGAGAAATCTGCTCGAGGGAGTCTGACGACCGAGATCCCCTCCCTCGCCAGCACCTGGGGCATCCTCAGCCTGCATCTCACAAACGCCAGATAAGGCTCATTAGTGACATACCCCAAGGCGGGCCACCCAGCCCTAAACCATTGCCATCTCGCCGTCCCTTCCTGGGGATACAACATGTCCTCCGGAGGCTCAACCGGTGCCAATGGGGTCATCCCTAAACCGTACTGCCCAATCACCCTCTCCCCCAAATAATAAACATCGCTGGTGAGGCCCTGCATGATACACCTCCGATCCATCCAGTGCTCGGCACCGCCCAGCTAATCAACCTCAAACCGACCCCAGGGGTACAAATTTACCCTCTCACTGGTCTCTGCCCTCAAAAATGGCACCATGTCCTGGTACCTTACCTTCTTCCTGGTCCTGCTGTTCCTTTTCTCCCTAGCCCCCTTTGTCCACCAAAGCATAACCGGGTATACAAAAACCTCCCCCGGGACATGGTTCCACAAGGCGCATCCAAAGATCTCCAGAGCCCAGACCTGCATCCAACAAGGGAAACCCGTCAATACAAAGATGCATACACAGTATGTACAAGAGATACAAAAAAGATACTATACCTCCAGCGGGAACTCAAAGCAGGTCAGGGAGGTAGACGCCTTCCTGCTGTACCTATCCATGGTGAAGTATAACTTCGCCAGACCTGCCTCTCCCCAGGAAAACTCATCGATCCTATCAATGTCCGCCAAAGACCCTATCAAAGTGAACACAACTATGCCCTCAGCTTGCCCAAATAAGGTGCTAGAAAGGGCAAACCACAAGAAGTAGCGGGCAATCTGCTCAGCGGAGATGGTCTGATCCCCTCTCTCATACCGAACTATGCTCTCGGTCAGCTTCCCATCAATCACGGCATACTCCATGCCCATCCCCTTCCTCGGCGTGGGAACAATCCCCAATAGATCCATGAGCTCCCTGTTAGTATACCCGTCATGCCACTCTAAGCTGAGCCCCTTGAAGGACAGGCCGGTAATGGCAGCGTAGTCATTGGGGGTCACGGTAGCCTCCCCCCAAAAGAAGTGGAATGTGTGGGTAACATCCCACCAATGCTCAATCAAAGCCAGGTAGAGCCCCTTGCTCTTATGCAATCCCGCTAACCCCCTCAAACACTCAACAAAACCATACAGGTTAGAGGCAACCACAAGCTGTCGAGGACTCCTATAACCCTCCCTACCGGCTGTGGGCAAAGCATCCCAAAGCCTAACAACTGCCTCCACAGAGCCCCGAGTCTTCAGCTTGTCCAACTTGTTCTGAATGACATTCGCTCTCCCCTGCAGGTAAGCACAGCACAAGTATGTCAATAAAATTGCATACTACTTCACAAACATAACACGAACACAAACAGAAAAGAGAAAACAAACTCCGCCCCATTTTTGGACACATTTTTCTCCATGCACTTTATTTTCATAAATCTAGCATGCATGTATTCTTTCTCACGTTCAGTCATTGTGTTATCACACATGCATTCACAAGAACAAATTTCCATCAAAAAAATCTCACATGCAAGAGTCCGTCCCAAATTCGGTAAATTTGTACCCACTTTATTTTCACATTATGCAAATTACTCATGTTTATTACAAACAAATTGCATATTCATACTACCCATACTTTCAATTAAACATATGCATTGTCAATTTTACATTACAAGGGCAAAATCAACAAAAACCCCAAATTTTGACATTTAAGCCCTAACTCTAGCATGAACCCATTTGACAATAAAAATAAAATCAACAAAATTGAGTGTCATACCATGCGGAGGTCATCATCCGTGGACCAATGTTGCCACATATCAGGGTAAACTTCGTCATTTATCGATTGCGAGAGCGTGTAATGGCGATTCATCCTCACCAACTAAAGCCGCCTCTCGGCAGCCGCTCTGCTCACCCGACCCCGGCCACCTACATTAACTCCTTCCCCTTGCTCCATGACCTCAAATTCGAAGGTTTCAGCGGAGAATTTAGACAACAATGGAGGTTTTTCCCTCTTTTCTCTCTCTTGCTCTCGACAATGCTGTTTGAAAACAATGAAGAAGACAACAGCATCTGTTATGATCTTGGAACCCGTCACCACGCTGACCTTGTCCGCGCGGATAAGATCGTAGGGTAAAAACCCTATTTTGCCCTTTTAATTCCTGGTTCTCTGCACTCAGATCCCCAGCATAACAGAAGCTTAACAGAATGTTAACTCCTTCAAGGGAATTTAACGGAAGTCCATTTCCTTCCGCATTTTTAACTTCGGCCTCCAAAGTAAGCCCGATTTTCTTAACGGAAATCCATTCCCTTCCGCATTTTCAACTTCGGCCTCCAGAGTAAGCCCGATTTTCTTAACGAAAGTCCATTCCCTTCCGCATTTTTAACTTCGGCCTCCAAAGTAAGCCCAATTTTCTTAACGAAAGTCCATTTCCTTTCGCATTTTGAACTTCGGCTCCAAAGTAAGCCCGATTTTCTTAACGGAAGCCCATTTCCTTCTGCATTTTAACTTCAGCCTCCAAAGTAAGCCCGATTTTCTTAACAGAAGTCCATCCCCTTTCGCATTTTCAACTTCAGCCTCCAAAGTAAGCCCTATTTTCTTAACGGAAGTCCATTTCCTTCCGCATTTTAACTTCGGCCTCCAAAGTAAGCCCGATACTTTCTCTCGGCCGTCATCGTAAGCCCGATACCTTCTCTTGGCTGTCATCGTAAGCTCGATACCTTCTCTCGGCTGTCATCGTAAGACCGAACCTCTATCCGGCCATCATCATAAGCCCGAATTCTTTTCTCTCACAATCATTGTAAGCCCGTACAGAGAATATACACCCCCAGCAGATAACTCTCGACTGTCATCATAAGCCCAAATTCTTTTCCCCGACAGTCATCGTAAGCCCGAATTTTCCCCGGCTAAGCAACAAAGCAAGTCTGCGGTGATAAAGTACACCCTCGTTAGTCGAGTCTATCTTTGGCAATACCATCATTAGTCGAGTCTATCTTCGGCAATACCATTATTAGTCGAGTCTATCTTCGGCAACACCTTCATTAGTCAAGTCTATCTTCGGCAACACCCTCATTAGTCGAGTCTATCTTTGGCAATAACATCGTTAGTCGAGTCTATCTGCGGCAACACCTTCGTTAGTCGAGTCTATCTTCGGCAACACCGTCGTTAGTCGAGTCTATCTTTGGCAACACCTTCATTAGATGAGTCTATCTTCAGCAACACCTTCGTTAGTCGAGTCTATCTTCGGCAATGAAAAATGCAGTGGGGAGGTCTATTCATCTGACCACCTTGGTCACTCCTTTCCCCCACAAGATCTGAACTACGACCGGCTTGATTCCCACCTGGGATACGTAGGAATCCTTTAGAAGGGTCCAGCTATCCGACCGCCTCGGTCACCTCCTCGCCCATCTAGGTAAAAGCTTGCTAGATTGGGATCCTCACTTTTGTCGATGACCCCACTTCCCTTGGAAGTACCGTCGTCGAGGGGCTACTGTAAGTGCCCCAATCTAGGTCGTTAGTGTTCTGTCAGCCCAATTTAATGATTTATAATCATTTAGGGTCATTTCGGACATTATTTAGACAATTTGAATGAGGAAGGACCTCTTAGGAATAAGAAAAAAGCCTATGACCTCGCTGGAATGTGTCATTTCCAAGAAAGAATAGAATATTGACCAAGGGAGAACAGCCAAAACAACTTTCTGCAAAAAAATAGGTACGCTGCTGATCCCATCCACGCGAATGAGATTGTAGCCTCAAACTCATCCACGCGGATGAGATTGTACCCTGGCCAACCTATAAATACAACCCTTCCCCCTCAGTTTCAAGAGGCCAAAAAAATCCCATTTCCTACTATTACTCTACCGAAATTTATACTCCAAACAACCTTAAACACTTCCACCACTCAAATCTAACACCAAATTCAACACCAAATCCTTCCTAAGCCTTGAAATCACTCAAACCCTAAACACCAACCCAAGAAACATTGGTAAAACCCTTATTCCCTTACTAAAATCTCCTTCATTCATACATACATTTCATATATAAATGATGTAATATTGTTGGTTTACTTGTTGATCACCTCCCTTCCCCTTTTGTCCCAAGGATCCAAGAGTATCTCCATGGAGTTCATCTCCATGGATGATTCTCTACAAGTGGTCCATATTTTTACCTCCCATGTCTCTTTATATTACTAGTTGTTACTTGCTCTTTTGACCCAAAATGTGGTCATCTTGGAGTTCATCTCCATAGATGATCACTTCAAAAGGTCTATAGCCTTTACTTCCTTGCAAATGTCCCCCCTTAGTCTAAGATTTTCACCTTGGAACCATTTCCATGGATGAACATCCTTAAGACTTACATATTTAGGTCACACAAGATGTAGGAGATACACTTGAGTATAGATCTCAAGGATGGTCCTTCTTGTGGCCACCTTAGAGATCTTCCTCTAAAGTTGATACATCTTGACCTAATTTTCTTGTTAATTTACTTTTCATGTCAAATCCCCTTTTCCCTAGCAAATGAAATGCTTTCAAAGTCCTAATGTACCCCCGGGATGGCTTGATTAAGTGGATTTATCACTAATGACCACTAATCAAAGTCTAGGGAAAGAGAGGACAAGCATGGATGCCAAAAATCCAAGAATTCCTTTGTTTTATGTTTTTTTCGGTTACAGTTTCCAGTTAACTCCTGTAAATCCAGTTAAGTTTCTGGAAATTACAGTGACTAATTAAGAAACTGTAAAATATTGAGACTGCACCCTTGTCCGCGCGGATGATATTGCACTACAAAGTCATCCATGTGGATGACATTGTCATCTGCAAACAGTTTTCAGTTTCTATTATTTTTTCGGTTTAGTCACTATTTTTTAAACTGTTTTCAGTCCAGTCCCTCAGGTTCCCTTTATTTTCAGAAAATCCTTTTAAGTCAAAACCCTTTTCAAAACCCCCACACACAAAAGTTTCAAGTATGGAAGACTCGTCATACGAGGCATTCCGGGTGAACGCCAAACGTTCTTCCCGGAGTGTGACGTGACCTCCGGACTCGTTTCTCTACTTTCGGGCTTTTTTCAAAGTTTTGGCCCTAAACTAAAATGGCGTGGCAACTCCGTTCATTTTTTAAATTCTGCTAAAGATTTACCCATTACAAAATCTTTTCAAAACTTCCCAAGTTTGTCGAGCGCCAAAAAAATTGGGTGCATCACAACACTGTGTACACTCAATCAATTGTTGTAAGTGTTCCCCAACAAGACTATGTCAGGAACACATTGATTGATCACACCACAAACCCAAGAGAAATTAGTTCAATATTTGAACACGTCTCTTGAAAACACATGGTCAATCTTGTAGCATGATCCATTAGTGATCACTTTACTTTTGGCAGCCTTCAATCATAAGGCTTGCAACTTGTAATAGCTTAGTATCATTAATAGTGCACTTTACACAAATTCAAGTTTTGACCAAACTTGGTAGAGGACGTAGCAGTTATTTAACACTGTGAACCTCTTCAAACAACCGTGTCTTTTTGTTTGTTTGTTTGCTCATTATTTCTTGTCCTTGTAACCTGTTGAATTCTATCAACTGGTTACAACCTTTGATTCATATTAACTGCTTGTTTGTCTTTTCTATTAGAATATATATTGCATGATATTTTAACTTACTTTCTTTAAAATACCTTTCCATAACCGATCATTTTGTGTGAGTCAAACCAGTAATATTTTATCCGCTGCACAACTTGTTTCCATCGGTTAGCTTGTGATAAGTTACTTAGACATTTTCTAAAGGTTTTGAAAAAGAAGTTTTAATCAGGCTATTCACCCCCCTCTAGCCTGTTTTCCTACTAATTAGGCCTAACAATTGGTATCAGAGCATACAATTTTTGAAAAACATTTTTCCAAGCTTCACAACTTGAATTGCCGATTCCAAAATGGCAGGAAAACTCATACAAATGTGGAACATGGCTACCATACCCATGTTAAAAGAAAATGAATTTCCAGTATGGAAAAACAGAATCATGCGATACATGGATTCAATTGACGACAGATTAATGATTGTAGTCAGAGATGGTCCTATCATTCCCATAAAAGTCAACACTATGCCAAGAGCACCAAAAACTTCTTTCATGGATCATGCCGATAGATCATCGAAACAAGAATTTAAAGCATATGAGACTTTTGTTTCAAAGACCCGTGAAGAATGGACTGAGAAAGACAAGATATGTGTAGCCCTAGACAAAAAGGCTATGCACATTCTGACTTCTGGTCTTGATGATAGGTTGTACAAGCAAGTACAGAACTATGAGACTTCCCATCAAGAGTGGCATAGTATCCTCAGATACTTTGAAGGACATCAAGTGGCAAAGGACAACCAGTTATACAAAAGTGTAGCTGAGTTCGAGTCCTTCAGGAAGAACCCAGTGAGACTCTCAAAGAAATGCACGATCGTTTATGTGAGGTAAGTAATTCTTGTGCATCGTTAGGTAGAATATATACTATGAAAGATCTTAACATGCGTTTCCTTTATTCTCTCGGAGATGTATGGCATGTTAAGGTAGTTATTCTAAAAGAATGCAGAGACTTAGATAAGACTCACATTCAGAATATTGTTTCTTCATTATTTCTGTATGAGGAAGAACTCAATCGGCTGGGTGGAGTTCAAAAATAATTTAAAAACCTCTCTTTGCCAGCTCAACTGAGATCTTCCCAGGCTCTTCCATGTTCAATAACCAATCTGCCAATGACTCCCCTTCAACCTCTCAGTCTCAATCATCCCAAACCAATGTCAACTCTAGTAAGCCTTCTGAGGAAGATGAGTTTGCTGCTTTTGCTAGAAACTATAGAAAATTCAAAGACTTTAAGAGGTCCCAACAACATGCCAGCAAACCCTTCCACTCCAAATCCTCATCCTTCCAAAGATCTGGCCAAACCTCCACCTCAACTGATGGCAAAAATGCCTAAGGAGAGTTTGTTTGCTACAAGTGTAGGAAACCCGGCCATTTCGCTTCTAAATGTCCTCAACCTAAGTATGAATTTCTTAGGAAGAAACCTTTTAGGAAAAATCCTAGATCAAAGAGCCTAGTAGCCGAGGAAGGAACAAAAAAGGCTATGCCAGTTTGGTTTGAGATCGATTCAGAGGATAATGTTGACTCATATGAAGATGCTGATTTCAGTTTCGTAGCTCTTGATGGAACCGAATCTGGACCAGGACCTACTCCTTTACAGTCACCAATCTATAGACATTCCAATTCTATTGACCAATCAAGCACTTACAATGACACCACCACACCTCTGAGATCTCCCCTGTCATATTATGACGAACTTATACCAAGGGCTGATAATCCTTACAACTTCAAAATTCAGAGTATAGGTGGAGCTCTCTACGGTTAAAGCAAAACCCTTCCAACTCTCAGACCTTTGATGCAACCATTGCAACCAACCTTTCAAACTCAGGCCCAACCTATGACATTCAATTCCCAACCTGTGTTTGAACACCGACCGATCCAATTCCAAAATACCCTAATCGACTTAAGCTCCCAACCGACATCCTCCTTACCCAATTTTGATCCTAACTTTGAACCATCATCCTCAACCCATCAACCAACTATTAACCCAATGCCTAACCTGTCAAAGTCTGATATGGCAGAGGTGATGAATGAACTCTTTTCTGATTTTGAAAAATTAAATAATGTTCATAAAGTTATGGCTGCTGATTTTAAAAGAATCTCTTCTGAAAATGACTCTCTTAAAACAGAGATAAAAGTTTTGAAAGAAAACAAACAAGAGGCAGACCAGATGAGAAAAGAAAATCAAGATCTCACTGATAGGCTCAATGTTTGTTGATGGATGAGTTTTATACTCATCTGTTAGGTATATTCTAGATTTTTTATTTGCAAAATCCTTGAGTTTGTTGATATTTGATATGTGTTTTTGGGTTTTGTGAAATACAGTGTTAAACAGGTGGAAAGTGCAAAATATAGACCAATTATGGAGAAATTTGGAGCTCTACGGACTTGAGAAAATTGCGAAGTTCGAGGAAGAAGTGCATAATACGGCGAGTGACCAATCTGCAGCTGTCCAGAAGTTAAAAAGCTGTTGTGAGATGTTTTGAAGCTGATGGGCCTTTCAGGAATATATGGAACATGGTGGACTAAACTGAAATCTATTAAAATATCAGGGACGTTTTGAGAAATTAGAATTCCAATATTACAAGGAATCTCATCCAGATTCACGCACACACCTACACCTTATGGACCCATTTTACTTATTTTATTTTGTTTTAGTTTCCTATTTACTAGAGACTTCCTAGTATAAAAAGGAGGAATTAATTTTAGTTTTAGAGAGAGACTTTTTCTTACGTTTTTTGAGATCGAGGAAAAGGAAGAGAGACTTCAAGAATATTTTTTCCTCATATTTTATTTTTTTGAAGATTTTAGGGTTCATCAAATTATGATGAACTAAACTTCTTTTTCTGTGGATTGGAGGTAACGAGTATCGAATATCTATGCTTGATTATATTTTATAGTTCAATTTATTGTTGGTTTATCAAAAGCTTATCATTCTTCATCTTCTTTAATTTCAATAGTCATTATTGATATTGTGATTGGGTTTTTGAGTTGGGGTATAAAATAATTGCATGTAAGTGGGTTATTGATACTATTTGCCAACCTTTTGATAATTAAACCTAACCGAGGGTCATTTAGTTGGTATCCTAGGTTTAGATTCATTATTCTTATGATCTTAATGTGCTTCTTAATTGTTGTGTGGACATTATAGAAAATACAACGTTAGGGGATAATTAGAATTTTTACGGATCTATATAATTGTGAACGAATCTCAACATGAATTGGCATCATTAATCATACAAGTACAAGTAGGACATACGAGTGAACCCAATCCATAGATTCTTCTCATATATGAATTTCGTAAGAATTGTCTGCATTCATTCTTTGCTTTAATTAAGTTAGTTTAAAATCATAAATCAAATCATTTGGTTACTTTAAATTGCTATTTATCCAATCTAGTCCTTTGTGGTTTGACACCCTGTTATCGCATATATTACACCGGTAACTTATGTACTTGCAAGGGTAAATTAAACAGATCATTTGTCTAAGTCAAATTGCTGATTTAGTTTCAAGAAACAATTCTCTTACCAAGACTATTGATTCTTACTCTAAATCAAAGGCTGCTGTTGAGACAATCCTACAAGACCAAATGTCTTATAATGACCAATCTGGTTTAGGATTTAACTCCAATAATGACTGCAAAGACAAGACATTTATTAAGTCTGTCAATGAGAATCTAATGGATAAGTTTGATGTTAGTCCATCTGACTCGCTGAAGAAAAGTACTACTCATACTTTTGGTGTTGTTCCACTTACTTATCCTAAAGTGAAAGAACATATCAAGGTCAAGAAGGTTGAAAAAAACAAATCTTGGTGGGCCAAGGTAGCTGATCCTAAGATGGGACCCTATATCCCACTTGGTGATGGTAACTGCAAAGTTGGAATTAACATTGCTGGTATGGCTGCAAATTTGGAAACCTCAACCGGTAAGAAAGCAGATGCAACCGATCAAGGAACAACCAATAAAGTTGTCCTAACCGATAAGGCTAACTCCACCGATAAAGGATCTTCCAAAAATCCGCAACCTACCAATAAAGGATAAACCAACACGATTGTTCCTAAAGTTTTTGTTCCTCTCCAAACTTTAGTACCTTCTGAAGCAATGGTCAAATTGAATATCAACTCACCTACCTCCTCACAGCCTGTATCAAATAAATGTGTTAATTATGGATTTGTCGGTCACAAGGCTTATGAATGCTTCTTGAAGCACCTGTCTGGACCCACTGAGCCTCAAAGCTCAAGTGGTGGCTAGGTATGGCTGCCAAAAATGAACTAACTCTTTGGACCCGAAAGAATAAGGGGGACCATAATCTTATTATTTTATTACAGGAATGATTTATATCCTCAACCGATGCAAGTAAGGATATTTAGATTCTGGACAGTGGATGCTCAAGGCATATGACTGGCCATGCTGATCTCCTTACTGATATTGAAGAAGCATCAGGTCCTCTAGTTGTCTTTGATGACAACGCAAAGGGTAAAATTGTTGGTCGTGGATCCATCATAAGAGGTAAAGTTACTGTACAGAAGGTATCTTTGGTGGATGGTCTGACACATAACCTTCTCTCCATATCACAATTCTGTGATAAAGGTATGCACTATATTTTTAATTCTTCCAACTGTTATGTCAAAAACATTGCTACTGAAGAAACTCTTCTCACTGGACAAAGAAATGGTAACATATATGCTATAAATTTAAATTTTATTTCTAGTGTTACTACTGTTTGTTTTGTAGCAAAGAACATCAGTGAGAATTCATGGCTATGGCACAAGAGACTCAATCACTTAAACTTCAAGTATCTATCCAAGCTAGCCAATGCAAATTTGGTCACCGACTTACCTCAAGTGTCTGCTGATCATGGAAGGAAATGTAGGAACCATGGTATGGGCCAGACTTTCTTCTAACTTGAGCTTATGAGGATAGGAGGAAGTGAGCAAGGACCAGATGGAGATGTTGGCTTGAGTGCACTTCAACTGGGTCATGATTGGGTCTTCTCCTTTGGGGTCCAACACTTTGGTTCCTTTGGCGTAGGGGCCCTTCTCGGTCTGAGGCTCTAGTATGACTGGCCTTTTGTCAACCCTTAGGGGATTTGCATGAATTTGGCCAGAACAGGTCAGCACGTTTACTTTGGGCTTTATCCTTCCCTTGCTTGTTTCTTTCAACTCTGTCACTGACAGGCTCCGGTTAGCATATGGCCACACATTATTCCTCGGCTCATTGACCGTTACCGCTTTTACTGGGGGTTTGACAGTTGTCCTGATATCCTCACAAGATAAAGGCTGAGGCTTCACGACATTTTGGTTGCCAGTCGCCTTGCGAAGTTCGCTCTAACTTATCATGCAGCAAAAATGGTCATGATCTTGAGCTGATCCTTTCCAAAGGATGACATCGTCCTCTTATTCCATCTCATTTAGGTTATTTTCTGAAGGATTGTGCCCCATAAAATTCCTCAATTCAGACTGGACTAAAGTTGCTTCCAAACATTCAGAGGGTGAGCTGATTCTGAATTCCTTCATATCGTACTCGAGTTGAGCCAAGTCTGCCTTTGGGTATTCATTGTGGGCTCTCCAAGCATCTCCTGCAGCTTCAGGATGCTCACTCCTTCTAGGCACCACATGTGGTAAAGGTTCTGGTAGCCACTCTCTAATTAACAACATCCCAGGGGTAGGTTCGTCTCTTCTCCAACTTCAAGTCAAACTGAAGCGATATCTTGTTGTTAATTGGGAAGCATAATTTCCATCCTTTTATCAGTGCCATTACCAAATCCAGAGGATCCTTGATGATAAAGGTCATGGAGGGCCTCTTCTAGGATAGCTAGACATTCTTCATGTTCGAGTCTATTTTTGCTAACATCGACCACTGTTAGGAAATCCGTTCCTGTAGAGACGGTCCTTGCTTGGATCACCTTTACAAAATCTGAATCGTTAGGACATGCTATCCTTTCCTCCTTGACCAGATTCCAAAGAACATTGCTCTATCTTTCCTCTAAATCGATCAACGGAATGTTGAATTTGATTATGTTGCCATAAGCGTCTTCCTGGGATCTAAGTGCATGGACTTGGGGGTTGACGAATCTCAAACCATTAGTGGTAGGCAGGCTTACTTCGGGGAGATTTTTGGTGAAGCTTTTATCTTCTCCTCGATCGAGCAACATTTGGGCCTCCATTTCTTGGTCCTCCTTTGTACATTCCTCATAGTAGCACTGGTCCGATACTCCTTCTTAGCTCAGGGCTTCCTCGGATTCTGATTCATCAAACCTTACTGAGTTGGTGCTGGGATCCCTTTCATATTGGATCGTATCTGGATTCTCATCCGCCAAGTAGTATTTGGTCATGTTAGGACCTTCCTCCGGGTCACAGTCCGTTCTCCAGGATTGTTCCATCATGCTATTCCCATGGATTACTTCAAGATTTCCCTTGATGTTGACAAACTTTATGCATTGGTGTAGAGTTGATGCAACTCCCTTTATCTGGTGTAGACAGGGTTGTCCCAGTAGGGCGGTGAAGGTGGACTCAATTTCCATCACCTGGAACTCCACTGACTCTTTTTGCTTATCAAATTGGAGGTCTAAGGTTACCACCCCCAGAACGGTGCGAGCTGAGGAGTCATAAGCTCGGAGCATTCGGGAAGAAGGTCTCAGCTGGGAATACTCGATTCTTAACCGTCTCATCATGCGTGCAGTAAGGATGTTGACTGACGAAACGTTATCAACCAACACTTATGGGAGGTCGAATGTATTCAACTTGATGGCGATATGAAGGGCTTCGTTGTACCTGCTTTTGTAATCTGGAAAATCTGCGTCTGTGAATGTTATAACATTTCTGGTGCTACCGCTTGTTTGACCTGATTCAAATTGCCTTATCCTGGGGAGCGTTCAATCCATCCATTGGTGTGCCCTGACGCTGGTAGGGATGGTAGAGGAACGGCCATTCTTAGATTCTCTCTTCTGAATTCCCTATTACAGGAGCACCTAGTTCTGCCTTCATGCCCCCAATCATCGCGGGCTAGAATATTGATGGAAAGGGTTTCCAATTGTGTTAGGACCACATGGGCATTCCAACTTTCCTTCCCAATCAATCCTTGGACCACTTGCTTCAGTATTATGCAATTATCGGTTGTGTGGTCGGGATAGTAATGAAAAGCGCATCGTTTGCTCATATCCAGGTTAGAGTTGGGATTCCTTGGTTGATAGTTCTCAAGAGGCTTGAGCATGTTTCGTTTCACTAGCCCCTCGAAGACTTGGCTTAGGGGCATCTCGAGATTGTCAAAATCTTTGGAAGCTTCGCGCGAGGGGGACCATTATTTCTTGGGGGTGCTTGATCACGGCTTCCCAAGATCCCGTTCTGAATATAATGGACCGCTCTTATAACCTCTTTCCCTTTGTTTCGTGTAGGTGCTAGATTGGCCGGGGCTGCCCTGTAGCTGTAAGAAGGAGCAGAACTGGCTACTGCTTTTTGTGCACTTAGAGTTTTTTCGAATTTTGTCTCGGCGTTGACCATGATGCGGAGATCAGGATAGAAGTGGTGACTGATCAGTGCCATCAAGGATGGTTTAAGGCAAGAGTGGAAGAAGTCCATCTGTTCCTCCTTGGAAAGATGATCCATTATTCACTTAATTCCAATTCCACCTCTTGTAGAATTCCCTTACTGGCTCATCATCCTTCTGCTCGGGGGCTTGTAGGTCATGCCGGTTTGTCCCCCATTCGAGATTAGCACGGTATTTATCTAAAAAGACATCACTTATTTGATCACAGGTGAAACTGTTTTCTGCCTTCACGTTGAGAAACTACCTCAGAGCCGTGGATTTTAAGGAATGTTGAAAGTGGTCTGCCATTTTCTTAGGGGTAGCACCCTTGGACCTCATCCCTATAACGTAGGCATGAGCGAATCTTTTCGGGAGTTGACCATCTTTCCTTGCATGTCTTTTACCTATTCGACTAACCAAGCAACATGGGGATCATTGGGTGGGGTTAGATTGCCAGTTCTTGGGGTGGAACCCAAAGATGGAGGGGCATTAGTTGATGGAATCGCCACTCGGGAATCCTGAGGAGACAAGTGGGTGTATACATGCCCGTACCCTTGATTGCCGAAACCAGAGCCAGGGACACGAGTATCTGGACCACATTAGACCGTGCTTGGGAATTGGGGGAATGCTTCATTGGTCCCAAGAGGCAGGCTGGAAGGCGGCAAGTTTGAGACATCAGGATATCTGTTTGGGTTGTCTGCTTCTGGCTGGCATTGCGACTGCGGATTATAGCTTCTTGGTTCATAAGGAGGCAAAGGATTGAACCCTGGTGGATACTGAAAAGCATTAGGATCTGCGGGAGCAGGCCCATAAGTGCGTTGGTTATACTTGTTGGGTTTTAGGGTTACAAACGCAGCGGAAAATTTAACAAAGAACATCAAAACCCTAGCCCTTAGATCCGTCTAGCATGAAGAGATTTGAAAAACCCATGAAATAGAATTGCATACCTTGAATGTGATTTGGTTTGTCAAAATAGATCTCAAAATTCAAGCCTAGAATTTTGTTGTCGAATCTTCTATCTTCCTTGTTCAACCTTGGTGATGAAATCAACAATGGAGATCTTCAAGCTTTAGGAGATAAAACAACCTCCATCTAATGGTGATCCACACGTGAACGAACCAAGAACTCTTCTTGTTGGATTGCTAGATGATCCCTTCCGATTATTGAAACGTTTTCAATAATCAATGGCAAAAACAATTTAATTGATCAAAGCCTAGAGTTTCATAAACTTTGAACAATGATGTATGGAGGTGAGAGAGAGCAATTTTGGCTGTACAAAATTCGTATTTATATCCCATATAAATCTCCTAACAATTAGGGTAGAAACCTTGTCAAACACCAAAACCTTTCAAGCTAAGGAACTACGTACGGACTGAAATTCGCTATGGGCACGAGTCGTGCCCAGGGGCACGAGTCGTGCCAGGTCAAAATCAATCGTGATACGAGTCGTGCCTGAAAAATCACTCGTGCGGGTTTCGGGAATGACTCATGCTCAAGAGCACGAGTCGTGCCCAATGCCAGGCCAAGTATGTCGCGCGATAGACCAAGCCAGAATTCGAATTTTCAATATGGCTAAGTATGTCGCACGGTATACCAAGCCAGAATTCCAAGTTTCAGCCAGAATCAAATTCATTCTTTGTGTGTGACCCAAAAGGAATTATATTATGTTGGTAGTGAGTCAAAACATGACCTCACAAGATATAAGTGGTTTCTAGCAAACCATTATATCCACCCAATTAATATAACATCAAAGCTTGATTCCTCGATTGATCAAATGTCACAATCCCTTTATCCACGATGTCCAATTGAACATGAGTCATGGTCTATGTCAACTCATTCCGTTCAATGCTTTCTCGATTCCGAATATGTTGATAATCTAAATGCATTTGATCTCTATCAAATCACTTGAGTGTGGCCACACATTTCATCAACATCATTCATCGAGGGGCCCAAGCAAACATCTCTCTTCATAAGAGGGATAAATCCCGTCTTGACTTATCATTCTTCCCTACATGAATCCAATTGTGCTAACATAGCCCTCATTGCTATCCGATTAAAGATAGTGTTAGACTATATCAAACACAATCTTCATCATGTGGAAGACGATGATAATCTCAGGTACAAAGGATTCAATAACACGACTATCATGAGATTTAATCATGACAACAGACCATGTCATAAATCTCATAAGTAGGTCAAGTCCAGTACTCATTCTCTAGCAAGTACCCATAAGTGTAATGTGCATCTACATGCATATAATCATCTCCATGATTAGCCATTACCAACTTATACTAATTGTTCACAACAACTAGGGACACAGTTAAATATAATAAACATGCAAAACATATAATGAACCAAATAAACTTTCTTTATAATAAATGATAAAGATGATATATAACGATTCAAGTTAAACATAACTATAGCCTAGGGCACTACACCAACAATCTCTCACTTGCACTAGGCCCAATTTCCTAGGTATCATATACCCATGGACCTAACATGACCATCATGCTTCTGCTTGTGCGAGGGTCTTTGTAAGTGGATCCCTAATGTTATCATCGGTTGATACTTTGCATATCTTAACGTCTTCTCATTCTTATGAATTCTCGAAAATGTCTAAGTATGTGTTTGGATTGCTGATGTGACCTTGGTTCCATTGCTTGCACAAATTGCACCATAGTTGTCACAACAAAGTTCCACAGATTAGTGATACTTGGAACATTTCCAAAATACCCAAACTTCCTCTTTTAGCTGCATCAGATGTCGCTAAAAATTTGGCCTTAGTTGTAGAATCGGCTACAATTTTCTGCTTGGAACTCTTCCAACAAAACCGAACCACCAATAAGCATAAACACAAATCCTAATTGCGATTTTAAATTAACTTTGTCCGTTTGGAGGCTAGCATCTGTGTAACCCTTACAACGAGATTAACTTCCAACCTTTCAAATACTAAGAACGTATCCTTAGTTCTTCTTAAGTACTTAAGGATCGTCTTAACTGTCATCTAATGGTTCTCAATAGAATCAGATTGGTATCGACTCGTTATGCTTAGAGCATACGTGATGTTGGGTCTAGTACAAATCATGGCATACATGACAGATCCAAATGCCGGAGCATATGGAACTTCATTCATTCCCTTTTGCTCACCAGTTGTCATAAGACAATGAGTATAGCTAAGAGTAACACCATGACCCATTGACAAGTTACTTTTCTTAGAATCTTCTAAGAACCTTGTCAATGTGAGTACTTTAACTCAAACCAGTTTATCCTTTTAGATCTATCTCTATAGATCTTGATGCCAAGGATGTAAGTGGCTTCACCCATATCTTTCATTTAGAAACCTTTCCTTGACTAAGACTTAACAGTATTGAGTGTCGGAACTTCGTTTCTAATGAGTAAGATATCATTGTCATAAAACAATAGAAATAATACTACGCTCCCACTGAATTTCATGCATACACAAGGTTCATCTTCGTACTTGATGAAGTCAAACTCTTTGACCGATTCATCAAAATGAAGATTCTAACTCCTCGAAGTTTGCTTCAACCCAATAATTGGATCTTTGCAACTTGCATACTTTATTAGAATTTCTTGGATCGACAAAACTTCGGGTTGTGTACTATACACATCCTTAAGAATCTTTCCATTTAAGAAAGCTGTTTGACATC
Source organism: Adenophora triphylla var. japonica (assembly GCA_022495995.1). Classification (NCBI taxonomy): domain Eukaryota; kingdom Viridiplantae; phylum Streptophyta; class Magnoliopsida; order Asterales; family Campanulaceae; genus Adenophora; species Adenophora triphylla. The sequence goes on along the minus strand of JAFEMH010003101.1, from coordinate 254,208 downwards.
CATTTATCATATCACATAGTCACAATATGCGGTTATGGCAATTGAAATTCTAATGGACTTCGGCATTGTAACTGGCAAAAAAGTTTCAACATAGTCAATACTATGAATTTGCCTAAATCCCTTTGCTACAAACCTTAGCCATAAAAGTATACACCTTCCATCCATGTCGGTCTTGAAGACCTACTTGCAACCTTTAGTTTTTACACCTTCAGGTAACTCAATCAAGTTCCAAACTTGATCATCAAACATGGATTGTAATTCGGACTCCATGGTTCCTAACCATTTATCCGAATTAGGAGTGGACATCACCTCAAGATAGGAAGTAGAATCGCCATTCTCAATGACTTCCACTTTATTACTTTCTGATACGAGAAATCAATATTTCTCAAGTTTGGATCGTAACCTATCTGGTCTACGATGGACTTGTGTATCTTGAACCGGTTCCACAACTCATTGTGAACTTGGTTCCATTTCTACTCTTGGTTCCATGTCATTTTTAGGTTCTTGAAATTTTCCAAGATTAATTTTACTCCCACTAGATTCTTTATTGAGAAACTATCTCTCAAGAAACGAATCATACAAAGTAACAAACATTTTGTTCTCTTTGCGGTTGTAAAATTAATATCCGAAAATAACCTTGTCAGATTTGGCGCTAACTTATCAGAGACAAGTCTCTTAATATAAGCTTTGCAACCCCAAATCTTCATGAAAGACAAACTAAGTTTTCTTTCATACCACATCTCATGTGAGGTCTTAGGAACCGATTTAGTAGGGACTCGATTCAGTGTAACCACATCATTTCTAATGCATATCCTCAAAAGGAAATAGGAAGGTCAGCTTTGACATATCATCGAACGAACCATGTCCTACAAGGTTCAATTCCTCCTCTCAGACACACCATACAATGTGGTGTTCCGGGTGGAGTCAACTCTGAAACAATTTTACAGTTTTGAGATGATTGTCAAACTCTTGGCTCAAATATTCATCACCTCGATCTAATCGAAGTACTTAATAGTTTTGCCAAGTTTGTTTTGTACTTCATCTTGAAATGTTCGAAACATCTCAAACAATTCACCATTGGACTTCATCAGATAGAGATATCCATATCTAGATAAGTCACCGGTGAATGTGATGAAATACCGAAATCCTCCCCAAGCAATGCTGCTTAATAGTCCACATACATCTCATGTACTAGGATCAATAAGGCACTAGCCCTCCCACTACTCTTAGTGTAGGGTGGTTTGGTGATTTTACCTAATAAACGAGATTCACATACCTCAAATGATTCATAATCATATGAGTCTAAATGTCCATGTTAATGGAGTTTAGATATACGTTTCTCATTTATATGACCAAGCCGGCAATGCCATATGAACGTGTTGTTCACATCATTCGGTTTAGATTTCTCACTTATATTATAGATATCTTCAATATTATTTTGTTTCTTAACTTCAAGGATATGAAGACCATTCAATGACATATGCAATTCTATAAGGCATATCATTAAATAAATATAAAACTTCTTATTCTCAATAAGAAAATTATATCCTTCATCATCCATATAAGAAACAGAAATAATACTCCAACTCAAATCTGGAACGTAGTCACACTTGTTCAAAACAAGTACTAGTCCACAAGGTAAAGTGACTTCATAAGTCCCTACGGTTAATGCAGCAACTCTTGCTCCATTCCCACTCATAGGTTTAATTCACCTTCTTTGAGTAGCTTTCTATTCTTTATTCCTTGCATATTTAAACAAATGTGGGATCCATATCCGGTATCATATACCCAAGAACAAGAAGTCGAAAGGAAAATATCTATCATATAGATACTTGAAGTAGTAGCAATCATATTGCCCTTCTTCACCTTTTAGGCCTTCCTTATAAGCCTTGCAACTTTGCTTCCAATGAACAATCACATTGCAATGGTAGCAAAAATCATCCTTTTGAGACACCTTGGATTTAGCCTCTTCGGCTTTGGCAACTTTTGCCCTAGGTTTAGCACCCTTTGCTTTACCTACTTTGTGTTTCCTTTTAAACACCTTTCTTGTGTTAACCATTAACACAACATACCTCTCGTGTTTAGCCTGCACTTGGAGCATTTCCTTTATGCGCCGTGCTAGGACAAAAGCAGTTACCATGTGTTCAAGGTTCTTCATAAGAGCCTTTAAACATGGTGGCAAGTATAAGGCAAGCAACATCGTTAGAATCATCATCATGTTTCTAATGTTGCTCCTTATTTGCCCTTTGCAACATTTGCAGCGGGTTTAACAGGAACGGGTTCGTCAAGAACGTAAACATTTGCCTAAGAACCATTCTTAGGCTTCTGATTCAATCAGAATAGTCTGTACCGTTCTATTCGAACTTGTCCTTCATAAGGACGAACCGCAATTTATTGTGTAATGCTATTTCTATAACAAAATATGCAAATCATATGAGCACATATCAATATCAACACATTTACCATCTAAGAGCAATTAATGTATTTCACAAATACTCCCACTAAATTATACACCTTCAAATACAAACAAGTATCATATAATCATAGTAGGCTAAGATCCATATTTCACTTGATTTCGGTTTAACTGAGCTAATGCCCGAAATCAAGCTATTTAGGTAGAAACATCAATCATATCTCTATATGACTCTTAGATATTTTATGAGATTTCCTTAGAAATCATATGTCAAAAACATGTTTTAAATCTCATCTATGCCTTGGGTCAAATCTCATTTGAAAGCACCAATTAAGTCAAAACCCTTTTCAAACGTATAAGACACGAAACGATGCACCTGACTGAGCCAAAACTACATCAACCATAATCTCATCTTGATCACAAATTAAGATATAATGATGCACCCAACTGGGCTGAAACTACATCAAAATACCCTAAAATTTCACAAGTGTTCTAATCAAGGAATGGCATAAGACTTAAATATTTAGAAGGTTTTCAACATGTAACAAACATCGCATGGTGGTAACATAGATCTCATGTGAACATAATCATGAACATAGGGCTTCACAAAATTTCATGCAAACACTTTTGATTTCAATTTTGAGAAATTACAAATCTAAATAATCATATTAAATAGATTAGCAACCTATGTGATAAACTAATCATATTAATTTATCATAAATCATAACCATGGCATATCATATACACTTGTTTTCATAAAACAAAACACATAAAATCTAGATCTATTTCATATAGCATGGATAGCAAATAATCATATTAAATCTAGCATGCCAATTTTAATCCTAATCATGGCAAGACAGGGCTCTGATACCACTGTTGGGTTTTGGGGTTACAAACGCAGCGGAAATTTTAACAAAGAACATCAAAACCCTAGCCCTTAGATCCGTCTAGCATGAAGAGATTTGAAAAACCCATTAAATAGAATTACATACCTTGAATGCAATTTGGTTTGTCAAAATAGATCTCAAAATTCAAGCCTAGAATTTTGATGTCGAATCTTCTATCTTCCTTGTTCAACCTTGGTAATGAAATCAACAATGGAGATCTTCAAGCTTTAGGAGATAAAGCAACCTCCCTCTAATGGTGATCCATACGCGAACGAACCAAGAACTCTTCTTGTTGGATTGCTAGATGATCCCTTCCGATTATTGAAACGTTTTCAATAATCAATGGCAAAAACAATGGAATTGATCAAAGCCAAGAGTTTCATAAACTTAGAACAATGATGTATGGAGGTGAGAGAGAGCAATTTTGGCTACACAAAGTTTGTAATTATATCCCATATAAATCCCCTAACAATTAGGGTAGAAACCTTGTCAAACACCAAAACCTTTCAAGCCAAGGAACTACGTACGGACTGAAATTCGCTACAGGCACGAGTCGTGCCCAGGGGCACGAGTCGTGCCAGGCCAAAATCAGTCGTGATACGAGTCGTGCCTGAAAAATCACTCGTGCGGGTTCCGGGAATGACTCATGCTCAAGAGCACGAGTCGTGCCTAACGCCAGGCCAAGTATGTCGCGCGATAGACCAAGCCAGAATTTGAATTTTCAATATGGCTAAGTATGACGCACGGTATACCAAGCCAGAATTCCAAGTTTCAGCCAGAATCAAATTCGTTCTTTGTGTGTGACCCAAAAGGAATTATATTATGTTGGTAGTGAGTCAAAACAGGCCTCACAAGATATAAGTGGTTTCTAGCAAACCATTATATCCACCCAATTAATATAACATCAAAGCCTGATTCCTCGATTGATCAAATGTCACAATCCCTTTGTTCACAATGTCCAATTGAACATGAGTCATGGTCTATGTCAACTCATTCCGTTCAATGCTTTCTCGATTCCGAATATGTTGATAATCCAAATGCATTTGACCTCTATCAAATCACTTGAGTGTGGCCATACATTTCATCAACATCATTCATTGAGGGGCCCTTGCAAACATCTCTCTTCATAAGAGGGACAAATCCCGTCTTGACTTATCATTCTTCCCTACATGAATCCAATCGTGCTAGCATAGCCCTTATTGCTATCCGATTAAAGATAGTGTTAGACTATATCAAACACAATCTTCATCATGTGGAAGACGATGATAATCTCAGATACAAAGAATTCAATAACACGACTATCATGAGATTTAATCATGACAATAGACCATGTCATAAATCTCATAAGTAGGTCAAGTCTAGTACTCGTTCTCTAGCAAGTACCCATAAGTGTAATGTGCATCTCCATGCATATAATCATCTTCATGATTATCCATTACCAACTTATACTAGTTGTTCACAACAACTAGAGACGTAGTTCAATATAATAAACATGCAAAACATATAATGAACCAAATAAACTTTCTCTATAATAAATGATAAAGATGATACATAACGGTTCAAGTTAAACATAACTATAGCCTAGGGCACTACACCAACAATACTTTGCCTGAGGAGCAGGGCTAGTAAACTAGCTATACTGAGGTTGGGAAGTTGGAGCTGTTTGATTGATGTTCAAATGAAGCTTTAGGCGGGAATTGCTCTGCATTATCAGATTTCTGTAGCTTTGTGGGGGAGGGACTTGATGGTAATTCTAAGAGGCTAGGGAGCTGGAACGTCCTCGTCTTCTATGAGGACAGATGTCCCATCCGGTTTGGGGACTACAACTATCCCATGATGACGTATAGTATCCACGAACCAGGCCTGTTGTTCTTCTTGGCACTTTTTAAGAGCCTTAAAAGCTTGTAAGGCCTCTTCTACTGTCTGAAGATTTCCTGGGGGCAGGGTTCCATTCCCATCACTGTTATCTGTCGACCCTGCCATCGGAGAGTAGCGGACTGTTTGAATTGAGGCACCTGAAGGACTGTTTGACCTTGTGACCTCGATGCTGAAAAGACGGAAACCCGGGATCCTCAACCACTCTAGGCTTGCTGCAGTAGGTGAAAGGTAATGTTTAGACTCGAGAGGGCATTTGGCTAAAGATGAAGGCTCACGCGACATGCATTTTTATTTTATTAGCTATTTGAGTTTACTTAAAACATGTCTTCTCAGAATTCTAAATGGTTGGAAAATATTGCTCTTCTTTTTTGCAACTACTCTAGATCCTAGGTCAGTGGAATTCATCATTACGTCTATAGGCCCCTCATTTTTCACCTGTACTTCATCCTCCCATGGCGGAAAACCCTGAGCGAAGGTCCTATAGGGCAAGCAGATTCCACCAACCGAAAAGAGAAACGAACTTAAGGGCCAAGCCTGTCATATGAGTTTCAATGCTCCTTCCATGCGAATTGCGATCAAAGCCAATATCTTTAAGTCAAAATCGGGTCAAAGTTTGGCATGACCTTTCTTTGTCTTGCTTTCGCAAGGGATTTTTGACTTTCAGATTTGACTAGGTCATATTTGTCATGGGCGGCGCATTAAAGGCTCGATGACATGGTGTCACATTGGGCGTTGATGTATATCCAATATAGGTCAGTGTCTAAGTTAACACTTGAAATCAAGATCAGGTCAACAGATGACCCTGCCGAGCTTACTTTTGCAAGGGACTTGACTTAGGTTTTGACTAAGAAAATGATCGATATGGGATATACATTTTAGGCTTCAAGACACGGACTAGGCAAAAAAACCAACCAAGTCTCGAAAAAAGTGTGACGAAAATAGTGCATGGTTGACACTGGCGAGGATGAGTTATTTGGAATGATCCCATGTGCACAAGAGAGGCATAGGAACACATTTCGAGCTGCAACTGAGACCACCCCGGGTTCAAGGTTGAAGTGTGAAAGTGTTCATGGTAAGAGTGCGCGTAGTATGCGATGACTGAAATTCCCTTTTGAGTAAAAATAGAAGTTTTGAAACATGTGTTTTAAACACATGAATATGTGCACAAACATTTTTTTACGAGTAAAAGGAAAGAAGATACTCCAAACATTTTAAGAACAGGGTAAAAATGAGAGCATTTTATGTAAAAATATACGCAACAAAAGGAGATATTTCTAATAGCAATATATATACAAAGCACAATTTTTTATTAAGCAAAGAAAGCAAAGAAAAGTAACACACAAACACAACAATCAAAGGAGGGGTGAACGAAAGTTTGACCCGCGCAATGTTCTAAAAACTCCCCCTTTTTTGAAGTTTTAAAACAAAGAACATGTCCCCAGCGGAGTCGCCAACTGAAATTACCCGATCCGGAGACGTCTGAGCGCGTCGGGGATTCGCCCTTTTTTGAAAGGTGAATTTTTTTTAAAGATTGGACGGATAAATTTCTTTCGAAATGAGAGTCGCCACGCCGTTTTGTGAGCCCAAGACATTGACAAAAGTTTTTTAATGTAATATATTGAGTTTGGAGGTCACGCTACGCATCGGGAATATATTTTTTTGCTCACCCGAGACGCCTCATACTTATGAGACTTTCTAACCTTTTTTGAAAGTTATGTGTGTGTGTGTGTTCTTAAAATCAAATGACTTTGTAGCATAAAAGAAAAGGAAAAAAACTGTGTAGTTTTAGAAAAATGTTTGCTTTGATAAAAAAAGGGCTTTTAAAACAGATCTGAAACTGAAAAAAAAAAACTGGAAAAACTGAACAAATATTACAGCCTGCAAATTGATCTGTACGAATCTGTGCCCGTTTACAAGGAGGTCCATATGGATGACCATGTGCAGTATGCTATTTTTTCTGTATCTCAATTAATTTTTTATGTTACTTTGATTAGATTTAAGAAAGAAAGGTGACAGCTTCTGGATTGTCCAGAAAATTAATCCTAAAACCAAAAAAAGAGGGAAATGTCCAATATTAGTGTTGTCATCTCCAAATCCTAGGATAGTACAACAATGGTGGTTTTGAGCTTTTATTGCGAAACAACAATGGAGATTGTTTGCCTCAAGTAAAGAAATGAGAGATCTTTTGGAAATTTAGGCTTGAGCTTTTGTCACATTTTAGGAAGAAAATGAAAGAAATAAGTTACATCAACATTGTGACCATAATCCCTATAACCACGTCTTTAACATGAGTGTGAGTAGGTCCTTGGAGATTTAGGGTTAATTGTATCATAGTAACTTAAAAGAAAAGTGGATCAAAATATGATATTAGCAAGTAAATACATTTGAAAGTAAGTAATAGAAAGATGATGCTTGCAATAATCATAAACAAACCACTATCTTCATTAGACCTCCGTTCTTAAGCACATTGTGCATGGAAAATATTGTAGGATCATTTAGATGGTTTGGGTCTACAATGTACAAAATAAGTAAAGACTAAATTATAAATGGTAGATTCAACAACAATGATTCATAATAGATTAAAATACTTGAAAATGAAAGATTAAAGTGTGATTAGGGTTTGGAAGGAGATCTCACCAATATTGGTTCTTTTCTATCTTCTTAGGGTTTGATTTTGCTGTGAAAGTGTTTGATTTTGTTTAAGGTGATTAAGAAGGAGAAAATTCTGCTATCACTTAGACAGAATGTCCCTTAATGCTCACTATTCTCAATTTTTTCTTGTCCCAAATCAAGGAGCAAGAGGCCTGTATTTATAGCCTATGGAAATGACAAAGAGGTACGTACGGCGTACCCTTCCTCATGCAAGGTGGTACGTGCGGACCAAGGTGTAAAGTCAGTATTTTTTTGACTTTTGTTATTCCTGTGAGGTCCTTCTGATATTTTTAATGTACAAAAGGTCCTTCCTTGCCTTGTTTGGTCAATTTGATGCTTGGAATGTCATGGGAATTTGTGATTATGGATAAGTGAACCTTCAGTGCCCTTCCCGCATGGTCGGATGGAGAGCGCTTCAGATTGGGGTACTTACAACTACGGGCAATTTGAGGTCGTCCTACGCCTACCTCTTGACCCTTTTATCTGAAAATTTCTTGAGTGTTTGGCCGCTGACCCATGCAATTGGGAGCCAACACGTTTAGGGTTCTAGTATGCTTTGCCTTGGTGAGTAGGTTTGTGGGGTATGAACCGTGCATGCATGTCTTCAGGAGGTTTTTCAAAATATCTATGTATGAGAAAACCTTCGGGATAAGTACACCTGCCAAAGCCAAAGCCCCAAATTTGTTCATCAACTTACCTGACAAGGTTTCTGGGTGGAACTGTCATATGATATTGGCTGAGAGTAGGAAGGGATAGGAGTTCCCTTTGCCCGAAGCAGACACAGACACAATGAAGGAGGAGGATTACTGGGTCCCATAGTGGACCGATGAGCTCACTTGTAGGTTGACACTGGTGGTTCGGAGGAGCACCATAAGCTGAGCCACCCTTGGGTTAGACAAGGACTTCTTCATCCAGGCAGGGATGCTATTGGGTAGTGATGGAGAAGTAGCCCCTTTGGTCTCCACAATAAGAAGCCTTAGATACCCAGATTGGGTAATCCATGAGAGGGAAAGGTTTGAGTCTTAGTGTCACTTCTGCAAGAAAAAGCCGGGCCATTGCAGAGGCCTATTATATTATGGAGGTGAAGTACTTGTACACTTATTTTCATGATATTAAGTCACTTTTCTCGCTTCATTTCTAAATGTTTTCTTTTGATCATGCAGTCCTTACTCCCGAGCAAGAAGCGCAAATGAACAAAATTGTCAACCTCAGAGATATGAGGAGAAATAAGAAGGCCCACGAGGTAGCCAATGCTAGGGCCAGCAGGGAGAAGGAGGCCATAAATAGGAATGCCTTGCTCCCCAAAGTAGGAGTGGGGATGATCCCCGTGGATGGGATTGGGCCAGTTGAGCCCATCGAGCATTAACCTCAGGTGGAAGTGTATGGGGAAGGAAGAGAGGTCGACCAGTCGACCGAGAATGCTTCGGGCTCTGAGCCCGAGCAAGAATCAACGGGGGCAGATCCCCATAACATCATTGCCTTGGAGCTCGAGGTCACGAGCTTGAAGAGATCAAGGTTGACCCTCCCCTTAGCCGGCTTAGGAAAAGATCCCATGTCGATCTGGGACTTGACCAAACGGGTACTTCCGGAGTAGCTGGCTCTACCTCAAGCCATCCTCCCCCAAGCTCCTTTTGCTAGGAGCATCGAAGAGGTATAGACGGTTGTTGAGAAGCTAATTGATGTCCCTCCCCTCACAGGCATCAACTCATTGAGCCGCCAATATCTAGAAATGGGATTGGGTCAGGCGATCATAAGGAGGGGGTAGATAGGGACCTTCTAGCCCAGCTTGTGGAGGATGGGCTCTCTCCTGAAGAGTACAGTGATAGATCCAGCCTTCTCGCTTCCAAGGTATAACTTGTACTTTTTATGTTATTTCTCTTTTCTGTTTGGACGTTATAACTTTGGTCGTCATTTTTCTAACTGTCATTCCTTGGTGGTGTAGTCTCTTGTCCTGACAGAGCAGGCTAAGTGCAGCTGGCGGGCTGCCATTGAGAAGGAGAAGATTGCCTCTGCCAACAATTCAAGGAAGGCCAGAGAAGATGCTAGTCTAATGTAGAAGCTCTCTGAATCTGACTCCCAATGTTGGGCTCTCCAGGCTGCTCACTTTAAAGCTGAGAAGGAGAGGGATGAAGCTTTGGTAGCTTTGGAGGTGGCTAAGGATTAGCTCACTCCCCTTCAGGCACATATTGATTCTTTGGATCTACTAAGGTGGGTCTAGAGGAGGAGGTAACGCTAGCCCGTCAGGAGAAGGCGAAGCTGGAGGGGCAACTGGGCCAGCTTACTGAGATGGTCCAAGATCGCAAAATATAATGATCAAGATGAGTGAGGACCATCAAGATGCCCGAGCTAAATGGGAGGAGGAGGCCCAGGCAAGGGAAAAGGCAGTCATCGAGCTATTTAAAAACAGTGATGAGTGCTACAATATTATAGTGTCCCGTGCTAGGGACTTCTATGATGTTGTACACCAACATATGGATCGACGAGCTCTTGTAGACCCTACTATTGAGCTGTCAGTTGAAAAATTAGCTGAGTAGGCCCATAATGATCGATATGATGAGGTAGCTCGAGCAGGTCACTCCCTTGCTCCTTTCAACACCAATGACTTGGCTGTCATTGCCCAGTAAGATGCAGAGGACAGGCTAGAGCCCTGGGTCGCCCCTCCAGTTGAGCAAAGGAATTTCAATGTTATACTTAGGGAGCTTGAGGAGGCTGATAAAGCTGAGGAAGATGAAGAGGTCACTCAGGACCAGGTATTTGATGAAGCTGAGCAGAGCGAGCAGCAACAACATCAAGAGCTAGGGTAGGAGCAGCCAAATGACGATCAAGAAGATTGATCTTTTATTTCGGTTTTTGTAATGAACAAGTCCTAAACAATTTTCTATTTATTGTTTTCTTGTCGTCAATGCCTTGGCCCGATTTGGGAGGCATTTTAACTTATAATATTTTGTATTTGGGTAGGTCCTGTCCCGCTTTTGGGGGACTTACTACTTAATACTAGCTTTGGAATCATTTTTGTCGATCCATATTCTTTTCTTTACTGTCGAACTAGAATAAGTAAGAGATTGACCAAAGTCTTAGTCGGACCAGTTTTTAATAACAAAGCTGACTAAGGTTTTAGTCGATCCTTCTTGAGAACGAGACTGGCCTTATTGTTCAGTCGAACCTACTTAAGAACAAGGTTGACTTAAGACTTTAGTGGCGCCTATTGGAGAATGAGACTGACCTAAGTCTTCAGTCAAACCTGTGTAAGAACGAGGTTGACTTAAGGCTTTAGTCGAGTCTGTTTGAGAACCAGACTGGCCTAAGTATTCAGTTGAACCTATTTAAGAATGAGGCTGACTTAAAACTTTAGTCGAGCCTGTTGGAGAATGAGACTTACCTAAGTCTTCAGTCGAACCTGTTTAAGAACGAGGTTGACTTAAGGCATTAGTCGAGTCTGTTTGAGAATGAGACTGACATAAGTATTCAGTCGAACCTGTTTAAGAATGAGGTTGACTTAAGACTTTAGTCGAGTCTGTTTGGTATTTCGAGATAGACTAATAGTCGGACCTGACTTGAATATGTTGTAAGCATAACACAGTAATGTGAAAAGAACTTCTCGGGGGTAACCCCATTTTATTGATGAAGTAGATTGTTACAAAGAGAGCTCAATCAAAAATAATATTTAACTAGGTGGCTAGCATGCCAAGGATGTTTCATCTCGTCGCCCTTGGATGGCCAATCACGTAGGTCCCCTCTTTAACAACTCTAGTGACGATGTAGGGTCCTTCCCAGTTCGGAGATAACTTATTATGTTCAGCTTTCCTACCAGTTACCCGATCTTCCGTAGGACATAATCCCCCACATTGAACGATCTCGTTTTGACCTTCTTGTCGTGATACCCCTTAGTCTTTTGTTTGTAATTGACCATTCTAAGATGGCCAGTCATTCATTTTTCCTCTAGTAAGTCCAGGTCAATCAATATGTTGGAGTCGTTCTGGTTGTTAGTCAAATATATGTTTAGGTTTAGAATTGCTTAATCCCAATCACAACAAGCATTAATGTGGACCCCTAAAATTAATTAGACCAAATAGAATTTTTTTATGTATCATAGGTTCCCTTAGTGCTAATGCCAGTATTTTAATTTGTAATTTTCTCAAGACATGAAGACTTGAAGAGCTGAAGTTTTTCTCCATCAGTTTGTGAGCTGCGTGTTAAAGAAGTTTCTCTTAACCGGTTGTCCCTTCTACCGGTCAGAGGTCCTTGACCGGTCAGAAAGCTCTTAAGCTGATCAGTTAAAGCCCTTACCTTACTGATTGATCCTTTACCGGTTCTGGTCCTTAACTTATTCAACCAGTCAAGCTTCTCCATCAAGCTTCATTACAACCAACCTAACCAAAGCATTTATTGCTCCCAACTACCCAGCCATCTACATTAGCTGAAGTTGGTAAAGCGACATCTTGAATATCTGTTTAAGTGACATTCTGTGGGCATCGAAGCTCAAAATGGATTGTCAAAATAACCAGTACTCACATCCCTTCAACCACTCAAGGAAAATCTTCTCTCTCCTATCTCAGGCATTAAATGCAAAGATACTCCCATTCAAAGGCATGCCTGTTCAAGTCATCATTGCAACCTCTTCAAAGACAACGGCTCCTTCATTTGAAGTTCACTATAAATAGCTTTTTTGGAGCATTGAAGAAGGTTGGTGCATTTATGATTCTTGAGAGTGAGCTGCTTTGAACTACCAACCTGCAAATTCCCTAGTTCAAGGCATTCAATTCAAGTCCCCTCTTTCAATAGACATCTCTGTAGGACTTATACCTGAGCACCTCAATCAATCTTTGTTGTGTTCCTCCATTAGACTACTTATGGAACACATTGATTGATTCACACACAACACCCTAGAGAAATAGCTCAACTTGTGAGCACATCTCTAGAAAACACCGGAGTCTTTATTGTAGCACGATCCGTTAGTGGTCACCTTTAGTTTAGCGACCTTCAATCATTGGCTTGCAACTTGTAATAGGTAGGATCCATTAATAGCGATTGCACTTTCACAAATCCAAGTTCGACCAAACTTGGTAGAGGATGTAGCTTGATTATTTAACACTTTGTGAACCTCTTCAAACAACGTGTCATTATTACGTGTGCTTGTTTATTTTTGTGTAGTTATGGCGGATTTGATAATCTCTTAACCCGATCCTGACACATTGACTCTTACTACTGCTCAACATGTTTGTCTTACTTGGAAATGAAATTTGTCCTTGTTGCATGAGATTCTATTTTACTGTTTGAAACTATCTAACCTAATCCGCTGTGCAAACCTTTCCTCACCGGTTAGCAAGTTCAACTTAATATTTACAAAGATTAAAAGTGTTTTAAGCAAAAAGTTTTAACAGGCTATTCACCCCCCCTCTAGCCTAATTCTTACCATTTGGGACCTAACAATTGGTATCAGAGCTTACAATTTTTGAAAACCATTTTTCCAAGCTTAACCGCTTGAATTGCCAATTCCAAAATGGCAGGAAAACTCATGCAAACTTGGAACATGGAGACTATTCCCATGTTGAACGAAAACAAATTTCCAGTATGGAAAAACAGAATCATGCGGTACTTGGACTCAATAGATGATAGGTTAACCACTGTAGTCAGAGATGGCCAAAGACACCCCTAAAAATCAATCTCGCCACTAGAGCACCCAAAACTCCTCTCATGGATCATGCCGATAGATTGTCTGAACAAGATTTTGAGGTTTATGAAACTTATGTTCCAAAACCACGTGAAGAATGGACCGAGGATGACAAGATCTGTGACTCCTTGGACAGAAAAGCTTTACACATATTAACCTCAGGCCTTGATGGCCAATTTGTATGCAAGCAAGTACAATGCTATGAGACCGCTCAACAAGTGTGGCAGAGTCTACTCAGATACTTTGAAGGAGATCAAGTGGCCAAGGACAATAGACTCTACAAAAGTGTTGCAGAGTTCGAGTCCTTCAAGAAGAACCCAAATGAGATGTTAAAGGAAACGTACGATCATTTCTGCGAGGTGAGTAATTCTTGTGCATCTTTAGGTAGAGTTTACACAATGAAAGACCTAAACATGAGGTTCCTCAATTCTCTTGGAGATTTGTGGCATGTCAAGGTCGCTATTTTGAAAGAATGCCGAGATTTGAACACTACTCATATTCAGAACATTGTGTCTACTTTGTTTCTGTATGAGGAAGAGCTCAACCGGCTGAGTGGAGTTCAAAAATAGTTTAAAAATCTATCTCTGCCAGCTCAGACCGAGAATTTCCCTGGTTCTTCTATGCTTAACAGCCAACCTACCAATGACTCTCCCTCAATCTCTCAGCCTCAACCAACTCAATCCAATACCTCATCATCTAGTATGCCTTTTGAGGAAGAAGATGAATTTGCTGCCTTCGCTAGAAACTACAGAAAGTTCAAGGATTTTAAAGATCCCAACAATCCCGTAGCAAATCCTTCCAACCCAAATCCTCACCGTTCCAAAGGTCTGGGAACTTTCAAAGGAAAGGCCAAACCTCAACCTCAACCGATGGTAAGAATGTCCAAGGTGAGCTTGTGTGTTACAACTGTAGAAAACCCGGCCATTTTGCTTCCAAATGTCTTCAACCGAAGTATGAATTTCTGAGGAAGAAACCTTTCAAGAAAAACCCTAGATCTAAGAGCTTAGTTGCCGAGGATGGAACTGAAAAGGCCATGCCAGTTTGGTTCGAGGCGATTACGAAAAATGAAGATGCTGACATAGATGAAGATGCTGATGTCAGTTTTGTTGCTATTGATGGAACAGATGACAAACCCATCTCCTTGCAGTCACCTATCTATAGACACCCCAACTCCAATGAACAATCATCTTACAATGACCAGACCCAACCTATGAGATCTCCCTTGACATACTTTGACGATCCTATTCCCAAGGCAGATAACCCTTACAACTTCAAAATCCAAAACATAGGTGGATCTCTCTACGGTCAGTGTAAAACCATGCCCGCTCTCAGACCGCTGATGCAACCGATTCAACAGACCTACCAAGCTCAAGCCTTACCGATTTCCTCTTATCAACCGACTCTTGAGCCCCGACCGATTCAATTTCTAAAGAATCTAACCGAGCCAAGCCTTCAACCGATATCATCCCTACCTAATTTTGATCCAAATTTTTAACCATCATCCTCAACCTCTCAGCCTACCATTGACCCTATGCCAAATATGTCTAAGTCTGAAATGGTAGAGGTGATGAATGAGCTCTTCTCAAATTTTGAAAAATTAAATGAAGCTCACAAAATTATGACTGCTAATTTTAAAAAGATCACAACTGAAAATGACTCTTTAAAAGCTGAAGTAAAAACTTTGAAAGAAAGTAAGCTAGAGTCTGATCAGTTGAAGAAAGATAATCAAGGACTCACTGAGAGACTGAATATCTGTTATAGTCAAGTTGCTGATCTTGTGTCAAGAAATAATTCTCTTTCAAAATCTATTGACACCTTTACAAAATGTCGAGCTGCTGTGGAGACTATCGTACAAGATTAGATGTCTCCTAACAGAGACGTAACATCTGGTATAGGCTTTACCTCCAGTAGCAATGACAAGGAAAATGACAGTAAAGACAAACCAGTTACTAAGTCTGTTACTGAGAACTTGATGGGTAAATTTGATGATGCTCAATCCAACCTGCTTAAGAGAAGGTTAACTAGACCTTTCAGTGCTGTTCCATACACCTATCCCAAAATTCAGGAACAGATGAAGGCCAAAATTAATAAGAACAAACCCCAATGGACCGAGGTAGCTGATCCTGAGTTAGGACAATATGTCCCACTCAGTGATGGTGACAGCAAAGGTGGAATTAAAATTGATGGTAATGTTGCAGGTCAGGAAACCTCAACCAGTAAGGTAGCTGCCACTGGTAAGGGTCCGATCGGTCAGACAACCGTCAGCGGTCAACCAACCGGTAAGGGCTCCTCAACCAGTAAAGGCATTCCCAAACCTACGCAACCTGCCAACAAAGGTAAATCCATCACCTTCGTCCCCAAAGGATCTGTTTCTGCTCAATCAGTGAACCCCACTGAAGCATTGGCTAAATTGAACATCAACTCATCTAAGCCCTCACATCCAATTTCAAATAAATGTATAAATTGTGGTTATATCGGTCACAAGGCTTAAGAATGCCTCTTGAAGCACCTATCTGGACCCACTGAATCTAAAAGCTCAGGTGGTGGCCAGGTATGGCTGCCAAAGAAGAACTAACTCTTTGGACCCAAAAGAATAAGGGGGACCATAAGCTTATTGTTTTATTTCAGGAATGCTTAATGGCCTCAACCGATGCCGGTAAGGATGTTTGAATTATGGACAGTGGATGCTCTAGGCATATGACTGGACATGCCGATCTCCTAAACGATCTTGAAGAAGCATCTGGTCCTACAGTTGTCTTTGGTGACAATGCAACGGGTAAAATTATTGGTCGTGGATCCATCATAAGAGGTACGATTCTTGTACAGAAGGTATCTTTGGTGGATGGTGCAGAAACACAACCTTCTTTCTATATCACAATTTTGTGATAAAGGTATGCATTGTATTTTCAATTCTTCCAATTGTTATGTGAAAAACATTGCTACGGGTGAAACCCTTCTCCTTGGATATCGAAAAGGTAACGTTTATGCCATAGATTTAAATAATGTTTGAATGTTACTAATGTTTGTTTTGTAGCTAAGAACATCGGTGAGAATTCTGGCTATGGCACAAGAGACTCGATCACTTGAACTTCAAATACCTATCCAAGCGGCCAATAAAAATCTAGTTGCAAGGCTTACCTCAAGTGTCTAGCGACCATGGAAGGAAATGCGAGCACGCGATTAGGAAAACAACATAAAGAATCATTCCACAGCAAGCCCTGCATGTCCACTTCTAGGTGCCTCCAGTTGCTACATATGGATCTATTTGGCCCCACAACAACTGCCAATTTAGGGGGTAGCAGATATGCTTTGGTTGTTGTAGACGATTTCTCAAGATATACCTGGGTGGAGACCTTCGCTTCAAAAGATGACACATATGAAGTTGCCACCAGATTATTTCGTCTACTTCAAACACAAAAGGAATGTGACATCATCAGTATGAGATCAGATAATGGAACGGAGTTCAAAAATAATGGAATTGCTCAGTACTGTGATGATCATGGAATAGACCACAATTTCTCAGCTGCTGGAACACCGCAACAAAATGGTGTAATTGAGAGAAAGAACAGAACCTTGATCGAAGCTGGAAAAACAATGATATCCGAAGCTAGGCTTCCCAAGTATTTTTGGGCCGAAGCTATCCATACAGCTTGCTTCACCCAGAACCGATCACTAGTCAACAAATTTCACAACAAGACCCCTTATGAGCTGTGGCATGGCAGAATTCCCAACATTGGTTTCTTCAAAAATTTTGGCTACAAAATGCTATGTACTTTACAACGGTAAAGAGCGCCGAGGTAAATTTGATGAAAAAGCTGATGAAGGTATCTTTGTTGGCTACGCCAAGCACAGTAAGGAATTTAGATTTTTCAATAAACGGTTGTTGAAAATTGTTGAATCTGTTCATATTACTTTTGATGAATTTGATTTGCTAGAGTCTGATAAGGCTCCAAATAGTACTGATAATTCTGGTGTGTTTGAGACAGGTGAATCCAGCAATCAAAATTCTAATCAATCCACCAGTACCAATGCAAATCAACCTCCAGCTCAGCCTTCAGCCTCTAGTGATGTAACCTGTAGAGACCTAGTTGATGACTCCTTCTTTCCTCAATCGGTTAGACAACCAAATCAACAAACCCAGCTAACCGATCCATTACCAGCTAGTCCTCATATTATCACTCCTAATTCACCACCTGAAGCTGAACCAATTTCAAATATCAACTTTCCGTTTCCCTCTCCACTAACCGATCACCATCAGTTAGCATCACCCTCACCTAACCGATCTCCCCAACCGGTCACACCTCCCTTAGCCAATTCTACTCCTCCAATAGAAACCTTAAGACAAGAATCGGTCAGGCAAGACCTCCCTAGGGAAGTGAGAACAGTTAGAGATCATCCTTTAGAAAATGTGATTGGTGATGACTTTGGTCCAAGAATGACTAGAGGCCAGTTAAGAAGCATGGAGGATCAACATGGATTATTTTCCTCTGCTATGGTCTCAAATATAGAACCAAAGAAGACTAAAGATGCACTTGATGACCCCAGCTGGGTAGAAGCTATGCAAGAAGAGCTTAACCAGTTTGATAGATGCAAAGTATGGTAATTAGTGCCTAGACCTAGTGATCAAATCGTGATTGGAATGGAATGGGTTTATAGGAATAAATTGGATGAGTCTGGAAAGATTACAAGAAACAAGGCTAGATTAGTGGCGAACGGATATAGACAGGAAGAAGGCATAGATTATGATGAGACCTTTGCCCCCGTAGCTAGACTAGAAGCCATTAGGTTATTTCTTGCCTATGCAGCCTACAAAGAGTTTAAGCTATATCAAATGGACGTGAAAAGTGCCTTTCTAAATGGGGAACTTCAAGAGCTTGTATATGTAGAACAACCTCCAGGATTTGAAGATTCCAAGAAGCCTAATCATATCTACAAATTGAATAAAGCTTTATACGACCTCAAGCAAGCACCTCGAGCATGGTATGAAACTCTCTCCAAATTCCTACTTAGTGAGAAGTTCGAACGAGGTAAAATCGATACCACTTTATTTATTGCAAAGCATAATGGTCATTCATTGTTAGTTCAAATATATGTTGACGACATTATTTTTGGATCTACTAACGAAAAATTATGCAAGAGATTTGAGAAACTTATGAAGAGCAAATTTGAGATGAGCATGATGGGTGAGCTAACATTTTTCCTTGGACTTCAAGTCAAGCAAACCCAAGAAGGTATTTTTATCAATCAAGCCAATTACACCAAAGATCTAATCAAGAAATTTGGTCTTGACTCTGCTCATCCTCAAAGCACTCCAATGGCCACAAATGTTCACCTTGACAAAGATGAGTCCGATAAGAAAGTAGATATGACACTCTATCGAGGTATGATAGGATCTCTACTTTACTTAATTGCCAGTAGACCAGATATCATGTTTGCCTATATGTATGTGCTAGATTTCAAGCTGACCCTAGAGAATCTCATTTACAAGCTCTTAAAAGAATTATTAGATATCTTCTGGGAACTGCTAATATAGGTTTGTGGTATCCAAAAGATTCATCATTATCACTGATTGGCTATTTAGATGCTGATTTTGCAGTTTGTAGGGTCACTAGGAAAAGTACCAGTGGAACTTGTCAATTCCTAGGTAACTGATTGGTTTCCTGGTCGTGCAAGAAACAAGCATCAATTTCCACTTCTACGACTGAGGCTGAGTACATAGCTGCTGGGAGTTGCTGTTCACAAATCCTATGGATGAAGCAACAACTAGTGAACTATGAAATACCCCAAGAAGTGTGTCCTATCTATTGTGATAACACCTCAGCCATTTCAGTCTCCAACAATCCTGTGATGCATTCAAAGACTAAGCACATAGACATCAAATATCACTTCCTCAAGGATCATGTTGAAAAGGGTAACAACATTCTTTTAAAAGTCCATACTGATTATCAATTAGCTGATATTTTGACAAAACCCTTGGACATTAAAAGATTTGAATTGCTTAGAGGAGAACTAGGCATGATTGATATTCATTAATTTATTGTGCTAACTTTGTTTCTTGTGTAAGCACTCAATTGATCAAGGTGGTTCCTCGTATACTTGTGCTAACCGGTGTCCTTGACCGGTTCATCTAACCGGTTTGCAAGAAATCCTAACCGACATCTCTAACCGGCAACCCTAACCGATACTCCTAACCGATAGAAGATGTCCTTAATCGATGGTTCTTAACCGGCGTAAAGTTCTCACCTAACCGGTCATTACTTTCATCCCTGACCGATCATAGTCTAACTGGTTACCTCCATGGCCGGTCAAAGCCTCAAACAGTGACGTCAACCGATAGCTAGCCTAACCGATCGCTTCATTACCTAACCGACGAACTGCGGCCGGGTTACTATTCCCAATTCATTTTAACCGGCTCGTCCCTACCGATCGGTCACATCAGTCACGTCAAACCGCCTCAGCCGCTTCACCCTATCCTGACACATCAAAAAGCTGTTGCCTACTCCTTCCCACTATCGTCCTTTCTGTCCTTGTTGATTGATCAATTTTAAATTTTTGATCAAAAAGGTAACTTCTGTATCATTCCAATTTATCAAAAGGTTATCTTTTTGTTCATTATTGCATTATTGTTTAACTGCTGCACACACGTACCTATTTTTACGCCTCTATATTTAACACCGTGTTCAATATTTTTTTAATAATATCCGTGCATGTCAGTTGAAACGTTTTTTTTTTCCTTTTAAATTCAAAAACCCCTCCATCTTCTTTCTCTCTCCACTATAAAAGTAAATTAAAATCCTTCATTCAAACTTTCCGATAGCTCAAGATTTCTCTCTCTGCAAAAGCTTCAAGTTTTCAAATAGATCAACTTCATTCTTCTCTTGTTCTTCAATCCTTAAGCTTCTCTGGTAAATTTCTTATAAAATCTTTAATACTCTTAACTCGAAAACACAAACTCCTTTTTAAGTCATGAAATCACTCTTATTTTTCTATCCTTAAAATTTGTTCTAACTTAGAATGTTTTGATCTTTGATTCTTTGACAGATGGCTCCCAAACCAACAAAGAAAGACATTTTCGGAGGTTACATTCTTCCAAGCTTCTTCGAATCTGAAGAAGGAAAGCTTTTGCAAGCAATGCTGACTGCTGCCGGACTGTTACCTTTCTTGATGCCAGAGGGAAACGATGATATCATGTTCGAGCTTGTGAATGAGCTTTTCAATAATGGGGAGCTGGATGAGAATTTGAATATCGGTGATGTATCCCATATTTCATCAACCGTTGGTGGTGTTTCTGTTATACTCTCCCCATCCTCTATCTCCGATGCCTTCCCTATCGTTCCCTCAACCGGTTCATCCTCCATCACTTCCAAGGATATGGAGTTAGCCTGGTCAAGAGTGCGAGGTATAGATCCCTTCGTAACTGGTGAAGGAAACAAGAAGGCTGACCTAGACGCTGTTCATTATGCCTTGGCTGAGGTGATTGACCGATGCGTTATATGCCGGTCTGGCTCCCATCATTCTATTACTATGATACAATGGGAAGCCATTGCAGCTGTGATCCTTCAAAGGAACTTCAATTGGTGTTCCTTCATTTACAGAGTTATCTTGATTGCGTTCAAGAAGTTCAAGAAGGAGATGCATCTGACTAGGACAAACAAAGCCAAGCCTTGTCACTATCTTCTCCTCAGTTGCATTCTCATGAGAATCCCTTCCGTCTTTGCCATTTCTGGCAATCAGCCATCTGTTCCTAAATCCTTTGTCAAAGCATTCGACAAAGCTGATTTGGCTAGGATTCTCAAGGAAGCCAAACCTATGG
This sequence comes from Adenophora triphylla var. japonica, assembly GCA_022495995.1. NCBI lineage: Eukaryota > Viridiplantae > Streptophyta > Magnoliopsida > Asterales > Campanulaceae > Adenophora > Adenophora triphylla. The sequence continues at coordinate 232,894 of JAFEMH010003101.1, read as the reverse complement.
CTGCTATTGCTCCCTCAACCGAAGCTCAACCGGCCAAGAAGAAACCTTCCCAACCAAAGACAAAGAAGGCAACCGATGTTCCCAAACCGGTAACTGAACCATCCAAGCCTGCTCAACCGATCCCCTCACCGGCCAAAAGGAAATCTCCTGATCATGATGATAATAAACCAATCTCAACCATTATCCGACCTAAAAAGACTGCTAGAAAATCAGCCAAACCTCCAACTCCTCCAACCTCCTCAAAATCAAAACCAATTCCAAAAACCCCTTTCCAAATTGCCAAGGAAAATACTGAAAGAAGGAAGAGGATTGAGGCAGATATCTCTTCATTAATACCATTCATTCCTAACCGGCTACTCGGTCATGATACCCTAACTGATGATATTCCTATTACCGGTCATGCCTCCAACCCTTCTTACCGACGATGTCAACCGATTAGAGATCCCACATTCCATATTTTCCATAATAACCCCTGGTCCTTTAACCCTCAGTCAGCTCCCTCACCAAATTGGGTATATCCCATTGATCATTTGCCACCGTTCATTCGGAAGCTTCTTCAGTTCCACGAGATCAACAAGTCATCCGTACCGGTTGGCAATCTTTAAGACTACATTGATTTTGGGAACCGTCATGAAGACAAGGGAGTTTACTTTAGCTGGCCATGCAAACTCAGAGACTATGACCTCTCTTCTTCTCGGCTCAGCCTCATCAAAGTGTACAACAAGTTCTTTGATCAGCTTCCTCTCAAGTGGAATGATGTTTACTTGGCTCAGGATAGATTGAGACAGGACATGATGGTCCAATCAGTATGGGCAGATTTTGCCATTCTCCATGGAGCCAGAGACACTTTGATTGAGACTGACCTCTATCAGTCTGGGAGGTACGAGATGGAGTTTGACTCTCTTCCCAACTTTGATTCTGAGCCTGTCTGTCTTGGCCCCAGGAAGAATCAATTGATTAGAAATGTGATGGATGTGATGGATAATCTTTTGGACATGGATGCTAAGCTTAAGGCGGCTGGAAACATATCCCTAGCCGACTTCTTTTTTGCTGTTCAGTCCAACACAACCAAATGGCCAACAGTTACTGATCCTGAGATTGATGCAATGTTTGAAGATGATGAGAAAGAGGAGGATAAGGAGCAATTTGATGACTTTGCTAAGTCTAGCTCAAGTTCCAGTTCGAGTTCAAATGGTGGTGATAAACCAAGCCGAATGGAGAGTGTGGAGCATATGTTTACTACTCCTGAACTGATGGAAACGGTTAGGAACATAGGAGGAGGCCTTACTGACACATCACCGGTTACCATCCTGGAAGGAGGCATTGCTGCCCAACCGGTTACTACTCAACCGATGGTATCTTTACCGGTCACAACCCTTCCAACCGATGTATCTACTTAACCGGTTGGAGAGCCTCAACCGATTGCTGCTGATGATATCGAAATGCAACAGGCTTTGGTTGCTAGCTTATTTGACATTGAACACAACTGGTTGCTTGCTAGAGCTGAAGCAATGGCCACTGCTCAAGCTATTCAAGCATCTCTTTTGGACAGTCAAGCCAGAGAAATTCAAGCTTTACTCTCCAGCCCACAAAGAGTTGAGGAGGAGAAACAATCCAAGCCTTCTATTGATGATGAAGATGAATCTGATTTCTTTGAAGAGGAAGAAATTTCTGATGAAGATGTTGCCTACAACCGTATAGACCCTGCTGTTCCACCGGTCTACATTGATCCTTGTCTCTATCAGAAGGATTTATTTCCCTCGTTGAATTATTATACCACGAAGTCCTCAATCCCACGGTCAGATCATGGGGTTCCCCTCTTTGACATTCATGAGAGGATTTCAAGCCACGCTGATATCAAATCGATTCCCATTTCTCCACCTTGTGATGATGGTTTACCCCCTATTGATACACCTCCCCATCTCACCATAACCAAGGGTCCTGGAGAAACTAGCTATAAAGGACAAAAGCTTCATGTGCTTAGACTTCGCAAACGGCTTGCACCTCCCAAAGGCCAAGAAATCAAGCCTCATAAAGCTGATCAACAATTAGTCACTAATTTTCCCACCAAACAAAAACCGGTGTACTCTCCTTCTAAATCTCAAAGGCTTCCTCACATTAGGATTCAAGGAGAAGTTGCACGTAATATTTCCAAACCGGTTGAGTGCACTTTTTCAACTGCCAACCTATTCATGCGTTTTCTCTCTATCAACAACCGAATTTCTCAGGTTTTAGAATTAAGGATATTGAGATGGACTTCTGATGTCACTTATAGAGTTGGGTTGATGCCTAATGTGACTAGGTTTTCCATAATGAGGCATGGAAATGCTCAACCTTGGAGCAATATTAAACAGGTTTCCTTGCTTCTTCTTGCTCTGAGGATGATTCCACTGATTCGGTTAAGGCAAGCTGCCTTACTGTTGGCTCCCATTGCTGCTGACTTAATTGCCTCTGCTTTTGATGAAGTCTATGATATTCAAAGTGCTATTGCACTTAGCTGGAAACCGATGTGGTTGTCTCTCCTGACCCTAATGAATTTCTTGCACCGATCATTCATTCTGATGCTTCCTTAGAATCTGTAGATGAGGAAATTGATATTTCTCCAACCGGTCAGGTATCTAGGACCGGTCAACCTCAAGTCATTTCCCTAACTGATCCTTCGACCGATACCTCTACCGGTTCACCACTTGCCTCTCTTACCGGTCAGTCAATTCTTCTCTCTGCTCATCTTACCGAGAAGCCCCTTACCGATCAGTCTACCGATCCCTCTACTCCTCCAACTGATCAATCACTTGCCATTCAAGTATTTACTCCTCTACCGGTTCAAGACTCGACACTTGCTGCTGTTTCCCCAACCGTTCCTCCGGCTATCTCTGTCATCTCCTCAACCGATGACTCCTCAACCGACAGTGATGCCATTATAGATACTGACCCTTCACCAGATAATCCTCAACCGGTTACTGAGGATGAGCTTAACCGACCCATGGTGGTTAGAGATATTTGTGAATTATATGATGCCCTAGTTGCGAGCATGGTTAAGTCCAATCAGGAGGAGGAGGAAAAGAGGTTAGACCAAATGAAGCATGGATATGCAAAGGATTTGGCAAATTATGTGGTTGATCTTCAATAAAAAGATGAAAGAATCATTGACCTTGCCTCACAGCTCGCTGTTGCAAACCAGTCTCAGCAAGAACTTCTCAACCTTGCCCAAGCCTCTTAAGCCAATCTTAAGATTGCTACAGATGAGATCAAGAAGCTAAATCACAAGCTTAAGGAAGCTGAGCAAAATCTAACCGATCAAGCCTCATTGTTCAGAAAGACCAACACCGAAAGAATCAAGCTGAAGTCTGAAAATGAAGTGCTCAAGAAATTGCTTGCCAATCGTGATTCTGAGAGGTCAGCTAGGAAGAAAAGGAAGAGAGAAGAGAAGGAAGAAAAGAGAGCAGCTGCAAAGAAATCTAGGCCCGAACCGGTTACCTCATCGGCTACACCAGCAGATCCTAAAGACAAGCCACCGACCAATGATCGTGCTGCCCCAATTTGAGAATGTAACCGATGATGATAGTGTCTTTCAAAGCTTTCCCTAAACGGGTTGCAGCCTTATCAATGAGATTCCATTAAACTCTAATTTTATTGCTTTGAATGATTTGTTTTCTTTAACCTTCCTTTGAATTATTTTTGAATGATCCAACTGCTACTAACCATTTCATTTTGCAGGACAACTCATTCAAAATCCTTTTTATCTTACTTAGTTCTTATTTAAGTTCTTACTTTGTTTGTAAGCTTACTTCGGTTACATCAAGTTGTCACTTGGCTTAGGGAATGACATAATTAAAAGATAAATTCTTAGTCATTCTTTTACCGAGTCAAAATGATGCTAACCTAGGATGATTGGACTTAAGCAATTAGGAGGAGATTCAAATATATGTTTAGGTTTAGAATTGCTTAATCCCAATCACAACAAGCATTAATGTGGACCTAAAATTAATTAGACCAAATAGAATTTTTCTATGTATCATAGGTTCCCTTAGTGCTAGTGCCAGTGTTTTAATTTGTAATTTTCTCAAGACATGAAGACTTGAAGAACTGAAGTTTTTCTCCATCAGTTTGTGAGCTGCATGCTAAAGAAGTTTCTTTTAATCGGTTGTCCCTTCAACCGGTCAGAGGTCCTTGACCGGTCAGAAAGCTCTTAAGCCGATCAGTTAAAGCCCTTACCTTACTGATTGATCCTTTACTGTTTCTGGTCCTTAACTTATTCAACCAGTCAAGCTTCTTCATCAAGCTTCATTACAACCAACCTAACCGAAGCATTTATTGCTCCCAACTACCCAGCCATCTACATTAGCTGAAGTTGGTAAAGCAGCATGCTGAATATACGCTGAAGTGACATTCCTGCGGCTGTCAGAAGCTAAAAATGGATTGTCAAAATAACCAGTACTCACATCCCTTCAACCACTCAAGGAAAATCTTCTCTCTCCTATCTCAGGCATTAAATGCAAAGATACTCCCATTCAAAGGCATGCCTGTTCAAGTCATCATTGCAACCTCTCCAAAGACAACGGCTCCTTCATTTGAAGTTCACTATAAATAGCTTTCCTGGGGCATTGAAGAAGGTTGGTGCATTTATGATTCTTGAGAGTGAGCTACTTTGAACTACCAACCTGCAAATTCCCTAGTTCAAGGCATTCAATTCAAGTCCCCTCTTTCAATAGACATCTCTGTAGGACTTAAACACTGAGCACCTCAATCAATGTTGTTGTGTTCCTCCATTAGACTACTTATGGAACACATTGATTGATTCACACACAACACCCTAGAGAAATTAGCTCAACTTGTGAGCACATCTCTAGAAAACACCAGGTCTTTATTGTAGCACGATCCGTTAGTGGTCACCTTTAGTTTAGCATCCTTCAATCATTGGCTTGCAACTTGTAATAGGTTGGATCCATTAATAGCAGTGCACTTTCACAAATCCAAGTTCTGACCAAACTTGGTAGAGGACGTAGCAGTTATTTAACACTGTGAACCTCTTCAAACAACGTGTCATTATGCTGTGTGCTTGTTTATTTTTGTGTAGTTGTAACTGGTTGATAATCTCTTAACTAGTCACAACCTGTTGACTCTTACTACTGCTCAACATGTTTGTCTTACTTGGAAATGAAATTTGTCCTTGTTGCATGAGATTCTATTTTACTGTTTGAAACTATCTAACCTAATCCGTTGTGCAAACCTTTCCTCACCGGTTAGCAAGTTCAACTTAATATTTACAAAGATTAAAAGTGTTTTAAGCAAAAAGTTTTAACAGGCTATTCACCCCCCCCTCTAGCCTGATTCCTACCATTTGGGACCTAACACTGGTTTTGATCAATAAGACTACCCTTACTGTAGGAATTCGTAGCTCGGCAAGTGTCGTGGCCTCCGACCCAAAAGTAAGGGCAAATGGGGATTCCCCAGTGGGCCCCCGGGTGGTTGTGCAGACTGCCCAAAGAGCAAGGGGTAGTTCGTCCAACCATCTGTCTGGACGTCTGAGTAGGCCTTACTTAGAATTGTCAATACTAACATGTTGGCTGCCTCTGCTTGCCCGTTACCTTGGGGATTGACGACTGATGATTTCTAGTGTTTGACTCCCAATCTCTTCATCTCTGTTTCAAAAGAATTTGAAAACTGTAGGCCGTTATCCGAAACAATTGAGTGTGGTACCCCAAAGCGACATTAGATGTAATCATGGATGAAGTTTATGGCATTCTCCTCTGTTATCTTTGCCAACAGTTTTGCATCAATCCATTTTGTGAAGTAATCAATAGCAACAATCAAATACTTACAATTTTCACGCGTGGGAGGGAAGGGTCCGATCAAATCTACCCCCACATGTCGAACGACCAAGCAGTGATAATAGGTGTTTGCTCGGTGGTCTGGAGCCTTGGTAGGTCGGCATATCTTTGGCACTTATCACACTCCTGCACAAACTCACGAGCGTCTTCCCTAAGATGAGGCTAGTAATACCCCAATGTGAGTATCTTGTCTGCCAAAGTCCTAGCCCCTGGGTGTCCTCCACAGATTCCACTATGTACTTCGAGCAAGAGTGGAGAGACCTCCATAGGATGAACACACCTCAATAATGGTTTCACAAATGACCCTCTGAACAATGCATCTCCATGTATAGTGAACCTAGGGATTTCTTTCTTAACATTCTAGCTTTCTGCTCGTCAGCTGGTAACTCTCCTGCCTCGATGTAGGCCTTCATCTCATCAATCCAATACTTAGAACAATTGACCGAGCATAGAAGCTGCACTCTTTCGTATGATGGATGCTTTAAGTATGAGATTGGTTGACCATGCTGCTCATCTGAAGCGGTCAACTTGGAGAGTAGATCGGCCAGTTCATTTTCTTCATGGCCTACCCTCTGTATTTCCTAAAATTCCAAGTCTCGGGTCAACTTTTTCACCAGCTCGCAATACTTGATCAAAATAGGATTAAGCACTTCATACTCTCCCTTGACCTGATGTACGATCAGTTGGGAATCATAGAAGGCAATGATCTTGGTCGCCCCAAAGCATCTGGCACACTCAATCGCCGCAATCAAGGCCTCATACTCAGCCTGGTTGTTGGAGGCTTGGAATCTGAAGCTCAAGGCTTCTTCAAACGCTTTACCACTTTCTGGCTCGATCAACACAATTTTGGCTCCACTAACATTCTTTGTAGCGGATCCATCCGAGTAAACCTTCCAGCAATCCTCGGGCAAACTCACTGTTAGTTGGCTCGATTAATCCTTCCCCTTCAAGCTCTTTTTAGGGGTGGTTTCTGCATTGTCTCCTTTGGTGAACGTAAGCTCGACCAAGAAGTCAACCAAAGGTTGAGCTTGTAAAGTTTTTTGAGGTATATACTCGATGTCGAACTCTATCAATTCTATAGAACAGTTTAGTAGTCGACCTGAGCTTTCTGGCTTATGCAATATCTTTCTCAATGGAGAATTGGTCAGTACAACAATGGGGTGAGCAGAGAAGTAAGCTTACAACTTTCTAGCTGCCACTACTAAGGCATATACTACTTTTTCAGCATTGAAGTATCTCCCCTATACTTCGAAAAAGGCCTTTCTCACATAATACATTGGTTTCTGAATGCCATTCTCCTCCCTGACCAAAACAGTAGCTACTACTCGATCTCCATCTGATAGGTAGACGTGCAAACTTTCTCCTTGAACTGGGCTACTCAGCAATGGTGGGGAGGTGAGGTATTCCTTGAGTTGTTAGAACAACGAGGAATATTCGGCCGTCCACTCAAAGGTTTTCGTCCCCTCAAGGTTTTAAAGAAGCGGAGAGACCTCTCAGCTGACTTGGCTATAAAGCGACCTAAAGCAGCGACTCTACCATTCAATCGTTGAACTTCTATGATGCAAGTAGGCTCCTGTATTTCTACCAAGGCCTTGATCTTATCCGGATTGGCTTCAATACTTCTCGGTAATACCATGAAGCCCAGAAACTTGCCTGCTGCTACCCCAAATACACACTTGCTTGGTTCAGTTTCATGTCGTTTGCTCATAGATTGGCGAACGTTTCCCTTAGGTCGACCATATGACGACCAACCTTAGTTTTGATGACCATGTCGTCGATGTAGGCCTCCTTGTTTCGGCCAATCTGACTAGCAAAGACTCTATTTACCATTTTCTGATATCTAGCTCCAGTATTCTTCAATCCAAATGGCATCTTGGTGTAGCAATATACACCTCCATATGCTTGTAAGACTGTCTTCTCAATATCATCCTTGTACATTCTGATTTGATGGTAGCTCGAGTATGCATCGAGGAAACTGAGGGTGGCATGCCCAGCAATTGAGTTGACCAATTTGTCTATTCGAGGAAGTGGGTAACTGTCTTCCAGGCAAGTCAAATTTAAGTATGTGAAGTCGACACACATCCTCCACTTCCCGTTGGCCTTTTTAACCATCACCACATTTTCTAGCCAAGTCGTATATGATGCCTCCTTGATTATACCTGCACTGAGAAGTTTTTCTACCTCCTGTTTGATAGATACCTCTTTGTCGCGAGCAAAAATCCATAACTTTTTGCTTTTGAACTTCATAGTGGGGTTGACATCAAGGCAATGCACTACGACCTCCTCCTTGACTCCCCTCATGTTTCTACCCTCCATGCAAAGACATTTGTACTCTCTTTCAATAGGTCAACTATCTCCACCTTTTCTTCTGGTGGCAGTGTCTCCCTATCTTAATTTTCTGCTCGGGGTATGATGGGTTGGCCTCTATCTCCTCCAACTCATCTACTGGCTCTAGCTCTGGGCCATCTCCAAACTGCATGGTTTCAATGATGATTTCTCTAAACCTCTTTATTTCCACATCACCCAAGTGTAGAGCTTCTACCTCGATCATATCATCTAGTTCGGCAACAACTTCCCCGATGGTGGCCCTTGAGTTTTGGTTGATCCAGAGGCATAGGTCACCAATGATGATTTGGTCGAACAAAACTGTATCTGCCATATCATGTTTGCTTTCAGAGGGACATGTCGGCTCAGTCATGACTGTGTCATGTGAGGGAAAGGTCGCCTCTTCTAGCATATGATTCATTCCTTCCTCCATACATTGAATTGGTGCCAACCTGGAAGTCGTGGTGACAGACTTTGAAAATTTCCAACTAGCTTCTGGAGTGTCTATCTCCAACTCCCTCTTTTTCTTGGATCGAATCACGTGATCTAGGTATTCCCTTGTCGTGCTTAATATGCAACCAACTCTGAGCAAGGTAGGGAACTTGACCCTTTGATGAGGGATAGAGGGCACAATTCCTAGGGCGACCTATCCAGGTATACCTAGAATAGCACGTTAATCACTTATAACGTCAATTACTATAAATGTTACCTTAGTTTTGGTCCTTATAGGGTGCTGTCCGATGTCCACTTCCAGTTCAATTTGACCATTTGCGTCGACCTTGTGATTGGTGAAGCCCTCAAGCCGACCTGAGTAAGGCGACAACCTGACATCTGTCAAACCCATATCTAGGAAAGTTTTATAGTAGAGGATGTCTTTTCAGGCCCCCGTGTCAACCAAAATCCTACTGGACGTACAGTCATCAATGAGCCATGGAATCACAAATATATGTTCTCTCGCAGTCATGCTAGTAGCTAGCTCATACGGATAGAAACTGATCACCTCCTCTTGAATGCAGCTTCTGGGGGGTACATATGGAGCTTTACTCACCTGGAAGATCTTGTGCTTGAGTGTTGTGTTGCTCGTCTCCTCAAAGAATTACTCCCGAGTTAATCTTGTTGCCTCGGCTACGCGCACCCCTTGTAGGTCAATCTCCTCCTGCAGGGTGATCTCCCTTCAAAAATCTATCCAACCTGACTTCGTTGACCCACCTCTGGATGATCCTTTTCAAGCTCATGCATTCCTCCATTTTATGACATGTGTCCTTGTGGTACTCACAATATTTGCCATTATCCCTTCTGAACTTATTTTGGGTGTTCATGGGGATGGAGGTCCTAGGTCGACCGTATTCATAATCTCTGTCCGACTGACGGCGAGTGGGGTGAATCTTACATAGACTCTCTCACTCGCCCTAGTTCTGTTTTTCCCCTTGATGAGGTTGTCATTCTTAGTTGCCCCACTTTTGTCGACTCCCCAACCTCAGAGTGCTTTGAGCTTCTATCTTTCTTTCTTTACTTTCGTTCCTCGGCCACGACCACATCATATGCCCTTTTGAACAACTCTTTCCTCGTGGTCGCTGTCCTAATTTGGAGCTCATAATCCAAATCTGGAGAGGACACCCCATTTCTGAAGCAATTGATGACCTCTCTATCTGTAAGTGTTAGTCAAATATATGTATAGCTTTAAAATTGCTTAATCCCAATCATAATAAGCATTATTGAGGACCCCTAATTTTAACTAGACCAATTAGAATTTTCTATGTATGATAGGTTCCCTTTAGTGCTAGTGCCAGTGTTTTATAAATGTATTTTTCTCAAAGAATGAAAACTTGAAGACCCTGAAGAATTTCCAAGTTGTAAACTGGTTACTTGTCCAAGAAGTTTCTTCAACCGGTTGACGGCCTCAACCTGGCCAATGTGCTTAACCGGCCAAACCTTAACCGGTTGAGATCGTCCAACCGGTCGAGACTCCTCATCGCTTACTCAATCAGCCATGCTTCTTCAACAAGCTTCCTTAAGCATTTAATGTTCTCACCTACTCAAGACACAACTTTGTCAAGATGGTAGAAACAAGTTGGCTATAAAGACATTCCCGCAACTTGCCAAGAATCTCAAAGAGGAATGTCAAAGTTACCAGTACTTACAACAACCTCCTCTATCAAGTGGAAAATTTCTTCATCAAATCTCAGGCATTTAATGTAGAAGATATTCTCATTAAATGTATGTCAGTCCAAGTCATCCTTTCAACCTCTTCAGAGACAACAACTCTATATTTGAAGATCACTATATATAACTTCTCCAGAGCATTGAATAGGGGTGGTGCATTAAAGATCTTTGAGAGTGAGTTGCCAAGAACTACAGTGCTCAAGCATTCAAGCATTCAAGTTCAAGGCATTCAAGTCCCACATATTCACTAGACTATCTCTGTTAGGACATATACTGAGCACCATCAATCAACTCTTGTAGTGTTCCCAAATAAGACGATGATTGGAACACATTGATTGAATCACACACACACACCCTAGAGAAATCAATTCAACCTAGTGAACACATCTCTAGAAAATAGCTGGTAATTCTTGTAGCACGATCCATTAGTGATCACTTTACTTTTGGCAGCCTTCAATCATAAGGCTTGCAACTTGTAATAGTTAGATATCATTAACAGTGCACTTTCACAAATCCAATTTTTGACCAAAGTTGGTAGATGACGTAGCAGTTATTTAACACTGTGAACCTCTTCAAACAACTGTGTCATTTTCTTTGTTTGTTTGCTCATTACTTTTGTTATTGTAACCGGTTGATATTCTCTCAACCGATCACAACCTATTGACTACTATTTATTGCTTGTTTGTTTCTCCATTGAAAAATACAATTGCATGATATTTAACTTATTATCTTTGAAAATATCTTTGCCCAACCGATCTTGTTTGAGTCAAACCAGTAATATTTTATCCGCTGTGCAACTGGTTTCAATCGGTTAGCTAAGTGATAAGTTACTTGGACAATTTCTAAAGGTTTTGAAAAGAAGTTTCAAGAAATTATAAAAAGGCTATTCACCCCCCCCTCTAGCCTGTTTTCCTACCAATTGGGCCTAACAATTGGTATCAGAGCTTACAATTTTGAAAAATATTTTTCCAAGCTTAACAGCTTGAATTGTCGATTCCAAAATGGCAAGAAAACTCATACAAATGTGGAACATGGCGACTATTCCCATGTTAAACGAAAACGAATTTCCAGTATGAAAAAACAGAATAATGTGGTACATGAATTTAATTGACGACAGATTAATGACTGTAGTCAGATATGGTCCTACGACACCCATCAAAGTCAACACCACACCTAGAGCACCCAAAACTCCTCTCATGGATCTCGCCGATAGATCTTCATAACAAGATTTCGAAGTTTATGAAACTATTGTTCCAAAGCCCCGCGAAGAATGGACTGAAGAGGATATGATTTGTGCAGCCCTGGTTAAAAAGGCTATGCACATTATAACCTCCGGTCTTGACGATAGGCTGTACAAACAAGTACAATGGTATGAGACTGCTCAACATGTGTGGCAAAGTCTTCTCAGATATTTTAAGGGAGATCAAGTGGCTAAGGACAACCGTCTATACAAAAGTGTAGATGAGTTCGAGTCCTTCAAGAAGAACCCAAGTGAGACTCTTAAAGAAACGTACGACCGTTTCTATGAGGTATGCAACTCTTGTGCTTCTTTAGGTAGAATATATACAATGAAAGACCTTAACACGAGGTTCCTCAATTCTCTTGGAGATTTGTGGCATATTAAGGTTGCTATTCTAAAAGAATTCCGAGACTTGGATAAGACTCACATTCAAAATATTGTGTCAACTTTGTTTCTATATAAGGAAGAACTCAACAGGCTGGGTGGAGTTCAAAAAAAATTAAAAAACTTATCTCTGCCAGCTCAGACTGAGATCTTCCCGGGCTCTTCCATGTTTAACAACCAATCTGCCAATGACCCTCCCATAACCTCTCAGTCTCTTCAAACCCAAACCAATATCAATCATAGCATGCCTTTTGAGGAAAAGATGAATTTGCTGCCTTTGCCAGAAATTATAGAAAATTTAAGGAATTTAAAAGATCTCAGCAACATGGCAACAAAACTTCCCACTCCAAATCCTCATCATTCCAAAAATCTGGCCAAACCTCAACCGATGGCAAAAATGCCCAAGGTGAACTTGTTTGCTACAACTGTAGGAAACCTGGCCATTTCGCTTCAAAATGTCCCCAACCTAAGTATGAATTTCTTAGGAAGAAACCCTTTAGGAAAAACCCTAGATCCAAAAGCTTAGTAGCCGAGGAAGGAACAGAAAAGGCTATGCCAGTTTGGTTTGAGACTGACTCTGAAAATGAGAATGCTGACTCAGATGAAGATGATGATTTTAGTTTTGTTGCTCTTGATTGAACCGAAGATGGACACATCCCTTTACAGTCACCAATCTTTAGACACCCCAACTCCATTGACCAATCAACATACAATGACACAACCATACCTGTGAGATGTCCTCTGCCATATTATGACAAACCTATACTTAAGGCAGATAATCCCTACAACTTAAAAATTCAGAGTATAGGTGGAGCTCTCTACGGTCAATGCAAAACCGCTCCCACTCTCAGACCTCTGATGCAACCATTACAACAGACCTTTCAAACTCAGGCCCAACCGATCTCTACTCAACAACCTGTGTTTGAACCCCGACCGATCCAATTCAAGAAGACCCTAACTGACATAAGCTCCCAACCGACATCCTCATTACCAAATTTTGATCCTAACTTTGAACCATCATCCTCAACCTCTCAGCCCACTATTAACCCAATGCCCAATATGTCAAAGTCTGAAATGGCAGAGGTGATAAATTAACTCTTCACTGATTTCGAAAAACTAAACGATGTTCATAAAGTTATGGAGGTGATAAATTAACTCTTCACTGATTTCGAAAAACTAAACGATGTTCATAAAGTTATGGCTGTTGATCTTAAAAGAATCAAAACTGAAAATGACTCTTTGAAAGCTGAAATAAAAGTTTTGAAAGAAAGTAAGCAAGAGTCTGATCAGTTAAGAAAAAAAATCAAGAACTCACTGAAAGACTAAACATCTGTCTTTGTCAAATTGCCGATTTAGTTTCAAGAAACAATTCTCTCCCCAAGACAATTGATTCTTATTCTAAATCCAGAGCTGCTATTGAGACTATCTTACATGACTAAATGTCTTTTAGAGACCTATCTGGTATAGGATTTAACTCCAGCAGTAATGACATCAAAGATAAGCCAGTTATTGAGTCTGTCACTGAGAACTTGATGGATAAGTTTGATGATACTCAATCTGACCTGCTAAAGAAAAGTTGGTGCTGTTCCATTCACCTCTACTAATGTGAAGGAACAGACCAAGGTCAAGAAGGGTGACAAGAACAAAACCCAATGGGCTAAGGTAGCTGATCCTAAGGTGGTACCCTATGTTCCACTTAGTGATGGTGACATCAAAGTTGGAATTAAAATTGTTGGTCAAGTTACAGTTTGGAAACATCAACCGGTAAAGCAACTGCAGCCGGTCAAGGAGCAACCGGTCAGACATCTGTCACCGGTAACACTGCTCCAATCGGTAAGAGTTCTTCAATCGGTAAAGGGATTTCCAAACCCATGCAACCTGCCAACAAAGGAAAAACCAACACCTTTGTGCCCAAAGTTTTTGTTCCTGCTCAAACTTCTGACCCTTCAGAACCAATAGACAAATTGAATATCAACTCATCCACGTCTTCACAGCCTTCTTCAAATAAATGTGCAAATTGTGGATTTGTCGGTCACAAGGCTTATGAATGCCTCTTGAAGCATCTATCTGGACCCACTAAGTCTCAAAGCTCAAGTGGTGGCCAGGTATGGCTGCCAAAGAGGAACTAACTCTTTGGACCCAAAAGAATAAGGAGGACCATAAGCTTATTATCTTATTTCAGGAATACTTTATGGCCTCAATCGATGCAAGTAAGGATGTTTGGATTTTGAATAGTGGATGCTCACGGCATATGACTGGCCATGCTGATCTCCTTACAGATCTTGAAGAAGCATCAGGTCCTCCAGATGTCTTTAGTGACAATGCAAAGGGTAAAATAGTCGGTCGTGGATCCATCAAAAGAGGTACAGTTACTGTACAGAAGGTATCTTTGGTGAACGGTCTGAAACATAACCTTCTCTCCATATCACAATTTTGTGATAAAGGTATGCACTGTATTTTCAATTCTTCCAACTGTTATGTGAAAGACATTGCTATAGGAGAAACCCTTCTCACTGGACAAAGAAAGGTAACATGTATGTTATAGATTTAAATATTGTTTCTAGTGTTACTAATGTTTGTTTTGTAGCAAAGAACATCATTGAGAATTTATGGCTATGGCACAAGAGACTCAGTCACTTGAACTTCAAGTACCTATCCAAGCTGGCAAATGTAAATTTGGTCACCGGCTTACCTCAAGTGTCTGCTAATCATGGAAGGAAATCCAGAGCCTGCCAGCTAGGAAAGCAACATAAAGAATCATTCCATAGAAAGCCCTGCATGTCCACATCTAAGTGCCTTCAGCTGCTACATATGGATCTGTTTGGCCCCACAACAACTGCCAGTTTAGGGGGAAGCTGATATACCTTAGTTGTTGTAGACGACTATTCAAGATATACATAGGTGGAAACCTTCGCCTCCAAAGATGACACTTATGGAGTTGCCACCAAGCTATTTCGTCTACTTCAAACTCAAAAGGAGAGTGACATCATCAGTATGAGATCCGACAATGGAACGGAGTTCAAGAACAATGGCATTGCTCAGTACTGTGATGATCACGAAATCGACCATAACTTCTCAGCCGCTGGAACACCACAACAAAATGGTGTTGTTGAGAGAAAGAACAGAACCTTGATCGAAGCTGGGAAAACGATGATATATGAAGAAAGGCTACCCAAGTACTTTTAGGCTGAAGCTATCCACACAACATGCTTCACTTAGAATCGGTCACTGGTCAACAAGTTTCACAACAAGACCCCTTACAAGCTTTGGCGTGGCAGAATTCCCAACATCGGTTTCTTTAAAATATTTGGCTGTAAGTGTTATGTTCTTTACAACGGTGAAGAGCATTGAGGTAAATTTGATGAGAAAGGCGATGAAGGTATCTTTGTTGGTTATGCCAAGCACATTAAGGCATTTAGAGTTTTTAATAAACGACTGTTGAAAATTGTTGAATTTGTTCATGTTACATTTGATGAATTTGATTTGCTAGAGTTTGACAAGGTTCCAAATAGTACTGATAATTCTGGTTTTTTTGAGACAGGTGAATCCAGCAACTCTTACTCCAATCAAACCAGCAGTAATAATGCAAATCAACCTCCAACTCAGTATTCAGTTCCAAGTGGTGTAACCAGTAGAGCCCTAGTTGATGACTCATTCTTCCATAAATCGGTCAGAGAAACCAATATTCAAAATCCCTCAGCCGATTATCTACCAGCTAGCCCCTCTACAAATGTTCCTTTTACACCACCTGAATCTGAACCAGTTTCAAACATTCATATATCATTTCCTTCACCACAAACTGATCATCAGTCAGCCTCACCTCTCCCTAACCGATATCCCCAACCGGTCATACCTCCCTCGACCGGTTCAGCTCCTCCCTTAGAAACTCTAAGACAAGAATTGGTCAGGCAAAATATCCCAAGGGAAGTGACACTATCAGAAAAACGTGTTTTAGCGGCGAAATATTCTGCCGCTATAGTATAGATTCCGTCGCTAATGATCATCCACCGACGGAAATATTCCGTCGTTGGTCCGCCACTGGCATCCCGCCGCAATGGTCCTAAGAGACCAATTCTGCATGCACACCGACGGAAATCGTATTCAGATCGATCACCGGCGGAAATTTCCGTCATTGATTTCATTTAATTTAATTAAATTATGATTTCGATGATGGAAATTTCTGATTTAATTTATTTTTATTTGTCGACAATATTCCGTCGCCGAAATAAAAATTAAATTAAAATAAATTAACTCAAAGAACGAAAATTTCCGCCATCGAGTTTAAAATAAATTAACTCAGCGACGAAAAATTCCGTCGCTGAGTTAACTTATTTTAATTTAATTTTTATTTCAGCGACGGAATATTCCACCTGTGAAATAAAAATAAATTAAATCACCGGCGGAAATTTCCGTCGCTGAGTTAATTTATTTTAATTAAATTTTTATTTCACCGGCGAAATATTTTGTCGTTGAAACAAAAAATAAATTAAAATAAATTAACTCAGCAACGGAAATTTTTGCCGCTAATAATGCAATAGATAAAAAAAATAATGGTAAATATCAATTATAATATTATTTTTTTGTACCTGATATAACAATTGATACAACTAAAATTATAAATCTAAAAACAAAAATACAGTACCAAATCGGTTTGGGGCGGGGGCTCCCAGTACCAAATCGATGGGGAGAGGGGCAGGGGGTGGGGGAGACTGGAAATCGGGACATCCCGATACCCAAAATCGGGGGAGGGGGAGGAGACTTGAAATGGGGACATCACAAATGTTATTACAAACAAATATCACAAATGTTATTACAAGAAAGTATAAAATGGTACAAAATCAACTCGAGGGGGTGGGGAAACTGGAAAAGGCTCCTTACAATACTGTCAGATGAAGTGGAGCCGGTACTCGAGTGCAAATTCCCTGCTGCACCAGATTCTGCATCTGGGCCATCAGCATCCCAAATCGACGATCTGTCTCCTCTAGATGCTGCGCAACCTGTGCCTGAGCCTCCGCATCCTTTGCCTCAGCCTCCGCAGTCACGTGTCTCTCCTCAGCCACCTGAGCCTCCAGAGAGTCGATCCTCGAAGCATACTGAGGATCGGGCCTGAAAACATTCGCGCGACGACCGGTCGACGACGATGGGCTTTGCAGCCCGCAATCCCCCATCCCTAACACTCGGTCTCCTCTCTTTGGATGTCCATCTGAGGTGACCGCTTGCCAAACTTCAGGCACGAATGGAACAGGCTGGCCGGGAGGAGTACCTTCGGGAACAACGGCGGCTTGATATGTATTCTGTCAAAATAAAACAAACAAATATAATCATATACACAATGTACATAAATAAATTTACATATTCAAAATCAAGTCATTTAATGATAGTTTACTTACAAAGGCCAATGCAGATCGATCATCAACCCACTGCGGAGGTTGATCGGCGGATGTAGGAGTTCTAACATGCGTGCTAACGAACACATCCAAAAAACCGACATCGGGGCCATGTTGCCTTTCCTATAAATAAAAGAAGCGAGATTATTATTTTGAAATGGTATAAATGCAACATTTAACTTCCCACATTATCCTTGTGATAAAAATATGTTCTCTTTAATCACTAAAGTTGTGAGTATAATATTTACTTTCATTAGGATTTAGGGGTAATCTTAGAAAAGAAAACATATCACTACATTTAAACTAACACCCCATGTATTTCTTATCATTTACACTAACACCCACCAACAACGTGCATACAACCGTCCTGTTAGGTTTCAAAGTCAATTAAACTAAAACCATGGATTTCATAGCATCAACATGGCTCCCCAGCTAACATACGTACATAAACTGATTTCAAAGCATGCATACACTACATTTACACTAAAACCATGGATTTCATAGCATCAACATGGCTCCCAGCTAACATACGTACATAAACTGATTTCAAAGCATGCATACACTACATTTAAACTAACACCCCATGTATTTCTTATCATTTACACTAACACCCACCAACAACGTGCATACAACCGTCCTGTTAGGTTTCAAAGCCAATTAAACTAAAACCATGGATTTCATAGCATTAACATGGCTCCCCAGCTAACATACATACATAAATTGATTTCAAAGCATGCATACACTACATTTACACTAAAACCATAGATTTCATAGCATCAACATGGCTCCCAGCTAACATATGTACAAAAACTGATTTCAAAGCATGCATACACTACATTTACACTAACACCCACCAACAACGTGCATACCACAAAAAATCCTTTGCTCAAACAGTCGAGAACTTGTTTGCTTTGTCTTTCTTGGTCAAAGATGGACGGGTTTTGATAGCTGTGGATGAAAAAGGCTCTCATCTTGTTCGTAAGATAACTATTGTTTTGATAGCTGTGGATGAGAAAGGCTCTCATCTTGTGAGTGGATAATGTATGTTTGGTCAGCAGTTCATAAAATTAGCAGTTCATAAAATTAGAGGCAAACTTCTAAGTTGACCAACTTGTTACTTATTATAAAAAAGACCAACTTGTTCTGCTTCCTCTCCCCAGGGAAATGTTACTACTGTTATGGCTTTTACCCACACTCTCCTACAAAAATCATCATCTTCAAAGTATGGCCATTATTTTGCAAATGTTCATCCAGCTCAATTTTCTTTCCCTCCCTTCTCTGGTTCTCTGCTTTATCCTTGAACTTAATCCACTCCCAGTGTGCTATATACTAATTCATTTCCGGCATCTATATCATTATTTTTTCCATTATAAACTCCTTTTGTCTCAAAATAAATATCATATTTCCAAATTTCCTAAATGGATTGCTCAATTGAAGTACAAGTTCTTGCAGAAACTCAAGAAACAACAATGGTCAATTACAAGATATGAAATAGCTTAAGCTAACAAAGACCCAAAACAATGAATTAGAAGAGATTGCGAGGTGGGGACGGCAAGGAGGGATGTGAGAGAGATAGATTACTAACCAGTTGAGGCGATTAACCGAAGGAGGAGCTGTGATTTTTTGGCCGGTGTGCGAGTGAGGACGGCGGCAGCAGCTCGAGATGGTGGAGAGGGTGGACGGCGAAGCTTCGTGGCGGTGTGGAGAGGGTGGACGGCGGCGGTGTGACCGTGAGGGAAGAGAGAGAGATGAGAGATCGGTATAAGGAGAGAGAGACAGTTTAGGTCGTAAACGATTTTGGGGAGGGGTAATTTTTATTTATATATAACCTCAGCGACGGAACTATTCTGCCGGTAGATATTTATTTCAGCGGCAAAATTGAATTCCATCGGTAGAATTAACTATCACCGATGAAAAATTCCGCCGCTGGTTATTACGAAATCACGGAGATCAATGACTTGGCTCTGTGCACCGACGAAAAATTTCGCCGCTGGTTATATAACCTCAGCGACGGAATTATTCCGCCGATAGATGTTAATTAATTATAATTTAATTAATATCAGTATTTTTATTTATAAAACATGAAAATTATTTTAAATAAAATATAGCAAATTACTCTCAAAAAAATAAATATAAGTCAATAAATATTATTTTTGAAAAATAAATAAATCATAAATTAAAATAAAATAAAAATAGAGCTAACCAAATTTAAAAAAAATAAATAAATTAACAGCGACGTAATTATTCTGCCGCTACTACCACCACTACTACCACCACGTACAACCACTACTACCACAACTACCACTACTACAACCACTACCACCACCACCACTACTACCACTACTACTACTACTACCACTACTACCACTACCACCACTACTACTACTACTACCACACTACCACCACTACTACTACCATCACTACTACCACTACCACGACTACTATCACTATCACTACTACCACTACTACCACCACTACTAACGCCACCACTATCACTACCACCACCACTACTACCACTACTACCACTACTACCGCTACTACCACCACTACTACCACTTCTATTACTACTACCACCACTACCACCACCACTACTACTACCACTACTACCACCACCACTACTACGTACTACTACCACCACTACTATCGCTACTACCATCACTACTACCACTACTATTACTACTACCACCACTACCACCACCACTACTACTACCACTACCACCACTACTACCACTACTACCACACTACCACCACTACTACCACTACCACCACTACTATTGCTACTACCGCAACTACCCTAACCCCTAAACCCTAAATCATATACTTATACCTCTAAACCCTAAACTCTAACCCTAACCCTAAACCCTAAACCCTAAATTTCAAATCTCATATACTTATACCCCAACCCCTAATCCTAAATCATATACTTTATACCCCTAAACCCTAAACTTTAACCCTAACCCCTAAATCCTAAACCCTAAATCTCAAATCTCATATACTTATACCCCAACCCCTAAACCCTAAATCATATATTTATATCCTAAACCCTATATTTATTTAGTTTTATTTTTTTATTTTTTATTCACTAGGAAATAATATTTTAAACTTTGTTAATTAGTGGTTTTTTTTACAAAAAGGTATATAAAAAAAGATAGAAAAAAATAAATAAATGAAATTATATATATAGAGGAAAAGAGGGACGGACTACCATATATTCATTTTTAAAAAAATTTTATTGACTAGAAAATAATATTTTATATTTTATACTTTGTTAATTAGTTTTTAAAAAAATTATAAATTAAATTAAATTATCACCGACAGAATTATTCCGTCGCTGATAAATTAAAAACAAAATTAAATTATCACCGACGGAATTATTCTGTCGTTGAATAATTAAATAGAATTAAAAATTAAATGAAATAATCACCGACGAATTTATTCCGTCACTGTTAAATTAAAAAAATAAAAAACAAAATTAAATTATCACCGATGGAATTATTCAGTCACTGGTAAATTAAAAGAAATTAAAAACAAAAATATATTATCAGCGACGGAATTATTTCGTCGCTGATAATATATTTTTGTTTTTAATTTCTTTTAATTTACCAGCGACGGAATAATTTTGTCAGTGATAAATTAAAAAAATTAGAAAATATTTAATTACCACCGACGGATTAATTCTGCCGCTGAGAAAAGCAATAGCGAAGGAAAATTCCGTCGGTAATGGTAAGAAGAAATTAGTGGCGGTATTGAAACGAATATTCGACGAATATTCGTTTTTAGCGACGAAATGCAGCGGTGGAATTAAATTTCGTCGGTAATTTCGGCGCCAATTTTTTCCGTCGCTATAGCATCATTTCCGCCGCTATATAGTGACAGAATAATTCCGTGGCTGGGTTTTTCGTCGCTAAAGACACAGTTTCTAGTAGTGTGAGACCAGTTAGTGATCAACCAATAGAAAATGTGATTGGTGATGTCTTTGGTCCAAGAATGACTAGAGGCCAGTTGAGGAGCATGGAAGAACAACATGGTCTATTCTCCTCTGCTATGGTCTCAAATATAGAATCAAAGAAGACTGAAAAAACACTAAATGATCCCAGTTGGATATAAGATATGCAAGAAGAGCTCAACCATTTGATAGATGCAAAGTATGGGAATTAGTGCCTCGTCCTAGTGATCAGATAGTGATTGAAACGAAATGGGTTTTTAGAAATAAATTGGATGAGTCTGGAAAGATAACAAGAAACAAAGCAAGACTGGTGGCAAAAAGGTTCAGACAAGAAGAAGGAATAGATTATGATGAGACTTTTGCCCCCGTGCTAGATTAGAAGCCATTAGGTTGTTTCTTGCCTATGGAGCCTACAAGGAATTTAAGTTGTACCAAATGGACGTGAAAAGTGCCTTTCTTAATGGAGAACTTCAAGAGCTTGTTTATGTAGATCAACCTCCAGAATTTGAAGACTCCAAGAAGCCTAATCATGTCTACCGGTTAAACCATGCTTTGTATGGACTAGAGCAAGCACCAAGAGCATGGTATGAAACTCTCTCCAAATTCTTACTTAGTGAGAAGTTCGAAAGAGGTAAAATCGATACCACCTTATTTATTGCTAAGCATAATGGTCATTCATTGTTAGTTCAAATATGTTGATGATATTATGTTTGGATCTACTAACAAAAAATTATGCAAGAGATTTGAGAAACTTATGCAAAGCAAGTTCGAGATGAGCATGATGGGAGAGCTAACCTTCTTCCTTGGACTTCAAGTCAAACAAACTCAAGAAGGAATCTTCATCAATCAAGCCAATTAAACTAATAATATTATCAAGAAATTTGATCTTGATTCTGATCATCCTCAAAGCACTCCAATGGCCATTAATGTACATCTTGATAAAGATGAGTCTGGTATGAAAGTAGATATGACACTCTACCGAGGTATGATAGGATCTCTACTTTACTTAACTGCTAGTAGGCCAGATATCATGTTTGTCGTATGTGTATGTGCTAGGTTTCAAGCCGATCCTAGAGAATCTCACCTTCAAGCTGTTAAGAGAATAATTAGATATCTTGTGAGAACTGTTAACTTAGGTTTATGATACCCAAAAGATTCATCCTTTACACTAATTGGCTATTTAGATGCTGATTTTGCAGCTTGTAGGGTCACAAGGAAAAGTACTAGTGAAACTTGTCAATTTTTAGATAACCGACTGGTTTTCTGGTCATGCAAGAAGCAAGCTTCAATTTCCACTTCTACAACCGAGGCTGAGTATATAGCTGCTTGAAGTTGCTGCTCACAAATCCTATGGATGAAGCAACAACGGGTGGACTATGAAATTCCCCAAGAAGTGTGTCCCATCTACTGTGACAACACCTTAGCCATCTCAGTCTCCAATAATCCTGTGATGCATTCCAAGACAAAGCACATAGACATCAAATACCACTTCCTCAAGGATCATGTTGAAAAGGGTAATATTGTTCTCTTGAAAGTTCATACTGATTATCAGTTAGCTGATATTTTGACAAAACCCTTAGACATTAAAAGGTTTGAATTCCTTAGAGGAGAACTAGGCATGATTGATATTCGTGATAAACTGTGCTAACATTGCTACCTGTGTAAGCTATCAACCGATCAAAAAGTGATATCCCAATTTTACCCTCATTCTACCATTGCTGATTCAACCAAACCAACGGCACCTTAACTGATGGAAAAAGCTCTCAACCGATCATTGCACCTGACCGATCATATCTCAACCGGTTACACCTTTAACTGGTCAAAAGCCTTCAACGGTTTTGCCTAACCGGTCAACAAGTTCAACTGGTCATCTAACGCTCAACCGATGACGAACTGCGGCTGCTCCTATTTGGCCAATCCATTTTAACTGGCTCGGTTGATGCCTTCTGAACCACCTGTCTTGTCAGTCACTTAACTGACTCTCTACAGTGTCCTATCACTAACTTTTTCTTCTGGGTTGATCACAATTATAATTTTGATAAAAAAGGTAATCTCTGTATCACTCCAATTTATCAAAAGGTTATCTTTTTGTTCATTATTGTGTTATAGTTTAACTGCTGCACACACGTACCTATTTTTATGCTTCCATATTTAAAATTGTGTTTAAAATATTTAAATATCTGTGCAAACCAGTAGAAACGTTTAAATTTTGTTTCACCCAACAAAACCTCTTCGCCTTCACCTTCTTTTTCTCTCTCCCTATAAAGAAAATCTAAAGCTTCATTTGAAACTTTCGCTCCTTTGAAATCTCTCATTCTCTTTACAATCAACCAGCATTAACTTCTCTCTGAGTTCATCTGCATTCATCAAATCTTCATACCTTCATATCTTCATCAACTTTCTGGTAAATCACGAAGAACACTCAAAAGTTTTCTAGGTTTAAATATTTTGTTTTGTTTAAATAATTTTTTAAAATGTTCTAACTTGAAATATTGTGTTTTATCCTTGATGTTTTATTTAGCAGATGGCTCCCAAATCTTCTACCCCAAAGAATGACATCTACGGAGGTTACATTCTACCCAGCTTCTTTGAATCTGAAGAAGGAAAGCTGCTTCAAGCCATTCTGATGGGTGCTGGTGTTCTTCCATTTCTGATGCCTGATGGGAATGAAGATATTTTGTATGAGTTGGTAAATGAGATGTTTGACACAGGCAGACTGAATGATGATGTCAAGAATGGAGAAATGGCCTCTATTATCTCAATCGTTGCTGGAATACCCATCTCCTTTAACCTAGCCTCCATAGCAGAAGCTTTTGCCAACCTTCCATCAACCTAACCCTCAACCGTTCTTGTTAAGGACATGGAACTTGCTTGGTCCAAGGTCAGAGGCACTGAACCGTTCGTTACCGGTAAGGGTAACAAAAAGTCAGATCTTGATGCTGTTAACTACGCCCTAGTCGAAGTTGTGGATCGGTGCATCATATGCCAGTCAGGCTCTCATCACTGCATCACTACGGTTCAGTGGAAAGCCATGGCTGCCATTTTACTCCAAAAGGATTTCAACTCGTGTTCATTTATCTACAGAATAATTCTTGAAGGCCTTCAAGAAATTTCAAAAGGAGAAGCCATTGGCTAGAGCAAACAAGGCCAGGCCTGTTCATTATTTGCTGATTAGTAGATTGTTAAGGAGGATACCTGTTGTTCTTGATGTCTCAATCGATCAACCTAGCTACCTCCAATCCTTCTGCAAAGCTTTTGATAAGTTTGATCAAGCTAGGGTTGCTAAGGAGGCTAAGCCATCAACCGGTGCTGCTACTATCGGTGAGACCTCATCAACCGACGCTCAATCGGTTGTTGAGAAGAAGAAAAGAGTTTATAAGCTAAAAGTGAAGAAGTCAACTGACGCTCCTAAACCTTCTCTACCGGCTACTACTTTGCCTTTACCGGTCAAGAGAAAGCAAGCTGATGAGCCATTTGCCAAAATGAAACCTGTCACTATCCCTCAACCGACTGCCATAACTGATGCTCAACCGTCAGCTTCTACTTCTCCTCCTTCCCGGCCAAAGAAGATAGCCAGAAAATCTGCCCCTCCACCTGTCCAAAAATCCAAATCGATTAAAAAATCTTCCTCTCAAATAGCAAAAAGGAAAATGTTGAGAGAAAGAGAAGGATTGAAACCGATCTAACCACCTTCATCCCCTTCATCCCTAAACGATTATTCAGTCAAGATTTCCTGATAGATGCAGTTCCCATAACCGGTCATGCATCCAATCCATCGGTCACCGATTGCCAACCGATCAATAACCCAACCTTCCACATTTTCTACTGCAATCCTTGGGTCATTACTCATAAGCTTGCCCCATCTAACAGGGTTTATCCCATTGACCATCTACCACCGTTCATCAGGAGATTGCTTCAATTCCACGAGATCAATAAAGATGTTGTCCCAATCGGTGAAGCAAATGATTATGTGGACTATGAAAATATTCATGAAGACAAAGGCATCTACTTCAGCAAGCCTTGTCTATTAAGCAATTACGATATTTCCTTGTCAAAACATGATCTTGTCCGGTGCTACAATCGATATTTTGATCAACTTCCAAATTTATGGAATACAATTTACTTAGCTCAAGACAGGTTGATGGTACATGTTGTGTAGGCTGATTTTGCACTATTATATGAAGCCCAAGACAGACTCATAGAGTCTGACCCCGACCAGTTGGGCAGACCTGAGCAAGCTGATGATAAGCTTCCAACCTTTGACACTCAACCGGTTGACTTGGGCGCCAGGAAATATCAGTTGATTAGAAATGTCTTGGATGTGTTACAGAATATGGTGGAGATTGATAAAGAAATGCAAGGTATGGGAGATATTGCCTTAGCTGATTTTTTCTCATCGGTTCAATCAAATAAAACCAAGTGGACAACCACTATAGATGAAGAAATTGAGGAATTGTTTGAAGATGATGGTGAAACCGATGATGAAAATGATGGAGATGATAAGATTGCTCGGTCAAGCTCAAGTTCCAGTACCAGTTCTGATGATGACCGATTTGAAAGAATGGAATTTGTCACTCCTAAAAAGATGGTAACGGTTAGAAGTTTAGGAGGAGGCATAACCGAGACTTCACCGGTTACGACCTTAGGAGGAGGAGGCGCTACTGTAACCGATCCCTCACCGGTTACTCAATCAATTGAGATGCCTCTAACCGATGTATCTGCTGAACCAGTTAAGGAAGAGTAACCGATTGAAGATAATACTGAGGAAATTGAACTGCAAAAGGCAATGGCAGCTAGCCTGGTTGATACTGAATTAGATCGTCAATGGTTAAGAGCTGAGGAGATGGCTACTCAACCAGCCATTCAAGCTTCTATTTTGGATAGCCAGGCCAGTTCAATTCAAGCCTCCATTTTGAAAGGGAAACCACCGGTTGAGGGGGAGCCTTTATTTATGCTTAAGGCTGATTTACCTTCATCAGACTTTTTTTAAGATGAAGAAGAGATATAGTTCAAAGCAGCTGATTCCTTTAACTACAACCCATTTAATGCTGCTCATCCACCGGCCAGCTTTGATTTTTCACATGATCAGAAAGACCTCATTTCTACGCTCAATTAATATACAACAAAAGCCTCAATCCCCCAGTTATCAAACGGGATGCTTTTCTTTGAGCCTCATGAGAAGATTGTTAGCCGTTCAAGCCTTCAGCCGATCCCAATGCCTCCACCTTTAACCACAACCGATGCCTCCTATGAAACAAACCTTGATATTGCCCCATTTATCCTTCGGTTAAGAAGAAGATCTGCACTGGCTAGAGATGCAAAGTTTATACCTGGAAAAACCGACCAGCAGTTGATTTCTGACTTTTCAGCAAAACGGAAACCAATCTACAATCCTCTACGAAGATATCAGCCAAGGGCTCTCCACATTGGCGGTCATCTTGTCCAACGGTTACCTAGACAGGTTGAATGCTCACTCTCAACCGGCAACTTATTCATCAAATACTTATCCCTGAATAATTGGATGACCAAAGTATTGGAACTGAAAATCTTTAACCGGTCATTCGAGGTGACCAAGTGGGTAGGATTTATGCCTCAAGTGCCCAGGTTATCGGTTAGAAAAGAAGATGGAAAGATCAAGCCTCAAAGCAATATCAAACATGCCTTCTTACTACTGAACCTTCTAAGGATGCTTCACTTGATAAGGTTAAGGCAGAAAGCCATACCTTTAGCTCCTATTGCTGCTAGTATGCTTATGGATGCTTTCGATGAAGTCTCTACTATTGAATGTGCCTTGGAGTTGAGTAGAGAAAACAATGGGTTTGTGACCCCAGTTTTGACTGTTTCTGCTGATGAGCAAATGGATGAAGATATTGTGATCTCTCCTACCGGTCAAGCCATTCCTTCTGTCGATTAGGCCTCAACCGATCAACAAGTTGCTGCTCCAACCGTTCTAGCCCTGACCGATGTTGCTGTTCCTCCAACCGACTCGCTGATGCCCAAATGTCTCCCTTCCAATCGACCTCCAAACTGACTGCTTCTGCCTCTTCCACTGATGATGAAGATAACCCTCAACGGCCAGTTGTTGTGAATGATCTTATTGAATTCCATGAAGCACTGCTTGACGGAGTGACTGTAACAAATGCTGAATTGATTGCTAACCTTGCTAAGTCCAATCAAGAGGAGGAAGAGAGAAGCATATCAAGGATTGAAATTGTGTTTGCTAAGTCTATAGGCAATGTTATGGCTCAACTGGATGATAAAGATGCCACTATAACCGATCTTTTTTTTTTTCTCTTTTTTTAAAGAAGGGGATCAACACATTTCACCGCTCCCCCCTTGATGCACTTCACAGAGGCGCCTAGCTATGCTAGGGAGGGCAATGTCATTCCCTCTAACCACTGGTGGGGGAATCGAACCCATGACCTCCAGATTGGAAGCCATGAATTCTAACCATCAGGCTAAGACCCCACGTGCTACTATAACCGATCTGATCACACAACCCAATGACTCAACTCATACAAACCAAAATTATGTGATCATTCCCTAACCGTTCAGTCCGACTTGAATAAAGCAACCGATGAACTCCAGAAAGCAAATCTCAAGATTCGTGAATTAGCTGGCCAACTGAAAGATGCAAATGCTGAGCTGATCAAAGTCAAGGCTCAAAATGAGATTTATCAGAAATTATTTGCAAGCGGTCAGTTAACCAAATCTGAGAAAGAGGCAAAGAGAAAGAGAAGAAGGCCAAGGAAGCAAAGCGGTCAAAGTCTGCACCGGTCATCTCATCGGCTACACCAACGTTTCAAAGGACAAGGACTCAACCGATGATCCTGCTCAAGAATAGAATGTAACCGATGATGTACTTGTCTTTCACTTTATTCCAACCGATTGCAGCTTATATTCCAATGAGAATTTCTGAACCCTCAACTTGTTCATTTTAAATGTTTTGCTTTCTTAAATTTTCTTTTATGTTTTTGAATGACTTCACTGCTACTAACTGTTTAAATTTGCAGGTTGTATCATTCATCCATTTTCTTTCTGTTTTAGTTTTATAAACTTTCATCTTGTAAGCTTTCTTAGGTTACATCAAGTTGTCACTTTACTTAGGGAATGATATAATTAAAAGATAAATTCTTAGTCATTCTATTAATAAGTTAAGATAGATGTTAACCTAGGATGATTGGACTTAAGCAATTAGGAGGAGATTGTTAGTCAAATATATGTATAGCTTTAGAATAGCTTAATCCCAATCATAATAAGCATTATTGAGGACCCCTAATTTTAACTAGACCAATTAGAATTTTCTATGTATGATAGGTTCCCTTTAATGCTAGTGCCAGTGTTTTATAAATGTATTTTTCTCAAAGAATGAAGACTTGAAGACCCTGAAGAATTTCCAAGTTGTAAACTGGTTACTTGTCCAAGAAGTTTCTTCAACCGGTTGACAACCTCAACCGGTCAACATGCTTAACCGGCCAAACCCCTTAACCGATTGAGACAATCAACCGATCAGACTCCTCATTAGTTACTCAATCAACCATGCTTCTTCAACAAGCTTCCTCAAGCATTTAATGTTCTCACCTACTTAGCACACAACTTTGCTGAAGATGGTAGAACAGTTGGCTATAAAGACATTCCTGCAACTTGTCAGTAACTCAAAGAGGAACGTCAAAGTTACCATTACTCACAACAACCTCCTCTATCAAGTGGAAAATATCTTCATCAAATCTCAGGCATTTAATGCAGAAGATATTTTCATTAAATGCCTGTCAGTCCAAGTCATTCTTTCAACCTCTTCAGAGACAACAACTCTATTTTTTAAGATCACTATAAATACCTTCTCCATAGCATTGAAGAGGGGTGGTGCATTAAAGATATTTGAGAGTGAGTTACCAAGAACTACAGTGCTCAAGCATTCAAACATTCAAGTTCAAGGCATTCAAGTCCCACATATTCACTAGACTATCTTTGTTAGGACATACACTAAGCACCATCAATTAACTCTTGTAGTGTTGCCAAACAAGACGATGATTGGAACAAATTGATTGAATCACACACACACCCTAGAGAAATCATTTCAACCTAGTGAACACAACTCTAAAAAACAACTGGTCATTCTTGTAGCACGATCCATTAGTGATCACTTTACTTTTGGCAGCCTTCAATCATAAGGCTTGCAACTTGTAATAGTTAGGTATCATTAATAGTGCACTTTCACAAATCCATGTTTTGACCAAACTTGATAGAGGATGTAGCAGTTATTTAACACCGTGAACCTCTTCAAACAACTGTGTCATTTTCTTTCTTTGTTTGCTCATTACTTTTTTTATTGTAACCGGTTGATATTCTCTCAACCGGTCACAACCTATTGACTCCTATTTACTGCTTGTTTGTTTCTCCATTGGAAAATACAATTGCATGATATTTAACTTACTATCTTTGAAAATATATTTGCCCAACCGATCTTGTGTGAGTCAAACCAGTAATATTTTATCTGTTGTGCAACTGGTTTCAATCGTTTAGCTAAGTGATAAGTTACTTGAACAATTTCCAAAGGTTTTGAAAAGAAGTTTCAAGAAATTATAAAAAGGCTATTCACCCCCCCCCCTCTAGCATGTTTTCCTACCAATTGGGCCTAACAGTAAGGTTTTCCTCAATTTGGTCGACCAACTCCTTGAACCTTGTGAAATAACTCATGGTACTCTCTGTCTTACCCTGAGTCATGTTGTTTAGGTCGGTGACCATCTTCTTATGAGCCCAAACAGTGGAGAATTTCTTCAAGAACTTCCTCCTCATATAAATCCATGAGGTAATGCATCCAGATGATAGAACGCGGAACCAATTCAGTGTTGCACTCGTGAAGGTGCTGGTTAATGCCTTGCATAGCACGTCATCCTTAGAGGAGACCAAACACATAGTGACCTCAAAATGTTGCATATGATTCAAGGCATTGGTTGTGCATGAATACTTTTCTAGCACGGGCAACTTGAACTCGGCGGGTGGACCTTTTTCGAGCATGTCCTTGGCCAAGGGTCGAAGAGTACAATCATTTCGTTCAACCTTGCTATCCGTCACCTTACGATCTGCCTCCATATCATCTAACCTCCTTTTCAGATTGAGAATCTCCCTAACGTCCAGGTCACCTCTTTGATGGGAGATATAATTGGACTTTTGCCTCTCTTCATGGTGGTGTTCCCTCCTAGAAAGTGTCCTCTGTATCTAATCCCTTGGAGGGGTGTAAGTGCTCCAATTTGAGTTGTTAGTATTTTTGTTAGAAAATTAATGAAAGCCCTAACATCCCTAACATTCCTAACATTTCTAACAATTATAACAAAGCAAGGGCAAAGTAGGCATTGCTATTTAAGGTTAAGCCAAGAAAAGAATCTTAAAAAGAAAAGAAATTGTGAAAAACCCGAATTGGCAAGTTGAAAAACATGGCCAGTTTGAATATTTTCAAAAATATTCCTTTGGTCCAAAGCCTGCAGCTGCATTAAATGAACAGTGCACGCTGCTATTCCTGTCCGCGCGGATACTTTTGTAAGTTTCAGAGGGCTATAAATTGAACCCTTCAGTCACAGAAATAAAGAGCCACAACTTCCTTCACAGCAACACCTTGGCGAAAATCTTGTAGAAAACAGTAGAAATTCCCTTGAATTGCCACCTTTTTCTCAACCATTTTCCCAAATCACACTCACTAAATACTCTCAAATTCAAACCTCAAACACTCTTAAATCCAAGCCTCAAACTCAAAAAATCAAGAGAAGATTGGTAAACCCTCCTTCTCCTTACCCTAAACTCCTTCATCCATGCATGCATCTCATACTTTGAAGATGTAACTTGTTCTTCTCTTGCCCTAGATCCAAGAGGATCACCATGGAAGTCCATCTCCATGGATGATCCTCTACAAGGATCAACATTTCTTTCAAAATTGTTTTTACTTCTTACAAACATATTTTCAAAACCCTAAAAACCATTTTCATACATGAAATCTTGATTTCAAAGCTAAATCTCCCCTTCCCAAGCAAATGAAGTGCTTTAAGTCCTAATGTACCCTAAGGACGGCTTGATATAGTAGATTCACCACTAAAATGTCTAGTGATCACTAATCAAAGCCTAAGGAAATGGGGACAAGCATGGATGCAAAACCCCTTTCAAAATCACATTTTCCCTCAAGAACATCTTGCTGTCCAGTAGCATTGTTCTAAGACCTCAGTCCATTGTCTAAATTTTTGGACATATAAGAACTTGGAATTGGGTGTTAACTACAATATAATTTTTGTAGCCAACATCCGTAGAATTCCAGAAATATTTTTACTTTATTTTTTGCGTGAGTATAACTCCTTTTTTCAAATTATTTTCTAAAAGTCAGTTTATCAGTATCTGGAAATCCAGATATCACATCTGAGATTTCCAGAAGGTTTTGGTCCATCAAATCATCTCCAAATGGAAACGTCTTTTTGTAGAAACCTTATTTAAGATGTTTTGAACAACTTTCATTCTCGGACCTTCCCCATATTTTGAAGTTTTAAAGCTCTTAAATCCATTTTAAAATCAAGTGTCCACTGGCTTTTTCATTCTGGCAGAAATGACTTTCAACTTCAAGAAATCTTTTGAGTACCAAAACTCAACCCTAAAATCCTACCAAAAATCATGGGACTTGTTTAATGTATTACGAAGAGTTTCCAATTTTTAGTTTTCTCAGTTTGAACTTATTTTGTCCAAAGAAACACACTCACACACACACACACACACACACACACAAATGGTTTTTAAGCTTGGAAGACTCGTTTTACGAGGCATTCCGGGTGAACACTAACGTTCTTCCCGGCGTGTAACGTGACCTCCGAACCCAAGTCTCTAATCTCGGGCATTTTTCAAAGTTTTGGCCCTTAAAACAAAAATGGCGTGGCGACTCCGTGTTTTTTCGATTGATTTTCAAAGAAAAGAAAAACACCAATCTTTCGGGAAAAAAAATGGCGACACATCGTTACAGTGGCGACTCTGCTGGGGAAAAATGAGTTTTATCTTTTCAAAAAAAAAAGAAAAACTTTTGTGGGTCAAGCTTCCGTCCCGGCATTTGAAACTGTTTGTTGTGTGTGTGTTGATTTTTCACATTTTCGTGTTATTTTGGCCGCCTCGGAAAAGTCAAAATTTTGACTATCGGACCCGTTGCCTTGAATTTTGAATTATGTGCTTATGTGTTCATTTATTTTCAAAAAAAAAAAGATTTTCAAAAAAAAAAGCTTTCAAAAAAAAAGGTTTTCAAAAAAAAAAAATCATTTTATGCATGCATCATACTTTTTAAGACACATAAAAAAAAAATTCTATTTTACTCAGAAAAAGAAGATAGACTGCTTGCACACTACGCGCACTTGGCCTTACACTGCACACTACGTCCTTAACCCGGGGAAATCCCAGTAGCAGCCCGTTTGGCCTTATTACGCCTCTCGGTGCAAGCACGGGACTACCCAAACATCCCATGGAGCCTCGTGTTGACCCTGCACTTGTCCGTGACACACTTTGTCCGAGATCCGGTTGATTTTTAGTCTGGTCTGTGTCATGCCCTGTCCGTGTATAGACCTTTCCTTTCAAGCCTTAGTCGGCCTACCAAGTCAATATCTTTCGGGACCCTAATCAGTCGAAGTCCTGCCAGTTTTCTGTCACGGGCTTTGACCAGATATTGACTGGCGCCTTGACTTTGACTCTGACTGGCACAAATTATACACTGACTCCCAGCATGACACTGAGTCATCAAGAATTAACGATCATTCCATGCCTAATTATGGCTTAACTGACAACAGGTCAAGATCAATTGTGGACATTTATCAGTCCGAACCATGCCGACTTTTCGTCGAGCCCCCGGACATGATCTTGACTTTGACGTCAGCTTTGTCCGTAATTTACATCGAATGCTCGTTAAGACTCGATTACCCGCCAGACTTTTAGGATCGTTTTTCTTTTCGGTCGGTGGGACCCACTTGCCCTATAGGACCCTCGCCCAGGGATGTCCGCCCTGGGAAGTCGAAATACAGGTGGAATACGAGGGGCTTATAGACGTAGTGATGGGGCCCACTGATCCAGGATCCAGAGTAGTTTGCGAAAAAGAAGAGCAATCTTTTCCAACCGATTAGGTTAATAAAATACGCTTTAAGTAAACTAGAATAAATAACTGCATGTTGCATGAGCCCAAATCCCAAACACCTATCCTCCTTCGTTCCCAAACATCTGAACCCTCGTGTCTTTCCCCCCGCAGCTCCGCACAAAACTTGGTTTCGGGCACCGGGTCACCGTTTGATCAGTTGGGAAGAGTCAAGCACATCGTCAGCTTCACCGTTTGTTCCGACTCCGGGTTTCAGAATGTCTGCATCAGCTGGTAATGATGGGGACAACACCACTCCGCCTCCTGGGACTCCTCAAACAGAACAGCAATGGAATCAGTTAGCCGAACAGATGAGACTGCGACAAGAAGCACAGCTGAATAGCCTTATGGAGGCTATTAAGAGCCATGGTTTGGCCGCCAGCCTCAATCCCGATGGCACCTTCACCGTGGAAGAAGAAGAGGATGCCAATCCCACTCTCAGTCGCCCTGATTACTCCAGGATGCCACCACCCACCTCCTACGGTACTACTACCAGAACCCATGCTTCTCGGTCTCTGGGTCAGCCAGCTCCCCAACCACAGACCACTGGATCCATGCAGCCTGACGGGACGAGCCAGTTCCCAGTTCCTCAGTGGGGATAAAATCAGTATGGAATGTCGTCTCATGGTTTGGGTTACATCGGAATGCCACAGCTAATTGGGAACCCACCTCAGTTTGGAACCGATCAATCCGGTCCTTCGCAACAACAGTTCAAAGTGCCACAGCAACAATTTGGAATGCCCCCACAGTCTGGTCCAAGACAACAGTCAGGAGCTCTTCCTCAGAATGATGCTAGCTCAGTCGCTCCTCACACAGCTTTCACAAACCCATTTCTCACTCAGGGTTACCAAGCCTCCATCCCAGTTTCATCGGAATCACCGGGACCGCAGTATCCCCCGGGTTATACACCATCGCCACAGCCAGCCATGCAATTCCATGATCAGGGACAACAGCCCGCGCTTAAGCCTACTTATGGGCCTCACTCTGGAAATCCAAGCTACCCGGCTACATCAGGACTGCCTTCACCCCCTTTGCCAATTGAAAATCAACAGCAGGCCGCAAGGTTCTATCCCTTTGCCCAGGCTCCTACTCACGCCCCTCCGGGTAATTTGGGCCAAGGACAGGTTTTCACCTACGTCCCCGGAACAGCCGTTCCTACACCCGCCCGCCGCCGAGTGGTAGCTCCTCTCTCTAGCTCGGGCCATCGGCTTGAATGCAATGGCTCCGCCACAAGATCCTCATCTGGCCTGGTTCATGGAACAGCACAAGGAAATGAAAGCGCAGATTGCTGAATTGACTGCTAAAAAGTCTGCCTTCCGGCCTACGAACCCGGACTCCATTGTTCCCCTGCCCCACAAATTCGTGATGCCTAATCTGGATCTCTTCGATGGGACTGCATGCCCGAAAACTCATCTGGATACATATACCTTGGCAATGAAGGCCAAAGGATGCACCAATCAGCAGTTGGCTGACTATTTCAGTCTCTCCTTGAAATCCAGTGCTCTAAAATGGTTCTTCCGCCTAAAACCCGAGGCCAGGGCTACATGGGATCAGATCACCAGTGCCTTTACAGAAAAGTACAAAGCTAATTTGGAATGGGAAACGAATAGAGTTGACTTGCAAACAACCGTGCAGCGTCCCGATGAGAATGTTGGAGATTTCTACAAGCGTTGGAATTTGAAGCTTAGCGAAATGGCAACTCCTCCTTCTGAAGAGGAACAACTGGACATCTTTCAGTCATGCTTGAAACCACATCTGAGAGCCTCACTCAGCCATTTCTCCTACGCAGACTTGCGGGCAATGGTCAATTCCGCAGCTAAGTTTGAAAAGGCTTACAATCAGCAACCGGCTGCTGCACCTGCCTACAGATATCGGGCTCCTACCTCCAACACCGCTCCTGCTCCCGCTAAAGGCAAAGAGGTGGTTAATTACGCGGGACAGGAATGTAATAACACAACTCCTTTTGCTCCTAGAAAACCAGCTGAGCCCAGACCACGGGTCATAAACCTCGAAAACTTTGGAATGCCTCTGAACGACATCTTTAGGGGACTGGTGAAAGAAGGCTTGCTGCGGCCTTTGGAGAATTTCCAACCCAGGAATCCGAATGCTCCCGTGGATACTTCAAAGTATTGCGCTTTTCATCAAGCCCACGGACATCTGACCGATAATTGCTTTACTCTGAAAAAGGCAATCCAAGGCTTGATAGAGCAAGGAAAGTTGGAAGGCCCCGAGGGGCCTAATACAGTCAAAAATCCTCTGCCAAGAAACCATAACCAGGTAAACATGATTGAAGCTGGAGAACCTTCACATGCTCAGGAAGATGAGGAGAATGACGAAATACCTATGACCAATCTTGTCGAGGATCCTGAATTCGGAATCCCTTTCAGCCTCAAGAATGATGAACAGACCAATCCTCCCTGGTCCCAGGTTACCCGTTTCTTGCAAGAATACGAAGCCCGCTATTTCTCGGATGAAGGGAAAGCTGACACTGAGGAACTGGGGCTGTTCCGGTCAAAACATGAGAAAACCATTTACACGAGATGGTTAGAGCAGTCAAGGAAAATTGAGCAAGAAAGCTTCAGACGGGCGACCGTACTGGGGCTTATCAGCAAAGAGGTCGAAGAACATCTGGAGCTAGTACACTTCTGCAAGTTGGTTTTGGGAGAGGCTGAATATGATCCCGAGAACAGCGAAGAATCAGAGGAGGAGGATTGCTTCTATGTCTTGCCTGGAGTCAAATACGTGCCACCCCCTCTCACTCTTCCCCCGCAGTTTCTGGGAGGAGAAGCTGAATCGCAATTACCACTTCCAGGAATGGGGCATACGACAATTTCTGCAGTTGCACGCACCCATATTCCCCTAACGGGTTTGATCGGCGTTCCCTCTCAATCGAAATCCCAGTAGTATGGGAAGATGATTCCGATGACAGCAATGACGATGATGATGATGATGAGAGCGAAGAGCCAACTGAGGCCCCAGACCCGGAATCAATCTAGAACAATCATGCCGGAAATGATATCACGGGATCCAGACACAATGGTTGGTTGTCAGCAAGTGACGATGAAGGACCACCAGAAAATTCGGGTCAAATACCGATAGGGACGGGCCCCCACGAGGTGTCACTCGTAAGATGTACTTGTGGCCAGTGTCCGGATACTTCAGAGGATGAAGAAACTTCGGAGGAAGATTATGAAACCGAGGACATGAAAGCCATGAAATTTCCCGGGGCTGAGCACGTGGATGTCATAGAGTTCAACACTGCCTACCATGATTTGGGAAAAGGGTTTTCAGGCACCCGATCCAGGCTGATAGTTAAAGATCTGTTAGAGAGAGGGAAACTAACTCCCATCCTCCCCAATGAGAAAATCACCATGGTCAGATCAAAACCGCCCCGAAACAAAGTAACAATCCTTGTCAGA
Organism: Adenophora triphylla var. japonica; assembly: GCA_022495995.1. Classification (NCBI taxonomy): domain Eukaryota; kingdom Viridiplantae; phylum Streptophyta; class Magnoliopsida; order Asterales; family Campanulaceae; genus Adenophora; species Adenophora triphylla. The sequence continues at coordinate 196,060 of JAFEMH010003101.1, read as the reverse complement.
GTCACCCAAGAAGAGGTCACCTTCCCTGAATGTATTTCAGCTCTTAGAGAAGTCCTGGAAACCGGCATGATACCGGATGCACCTCCCACACAGAGTGCTATAATCGTCTCCAGCTCTGAGTATTACAGAAAGGAACTAGAGTGGCTGCACTATACCGGAGATGAAATCGAGAAGCCGCCGAGCCCTGAAAATAGCAATTCCTGTTGTATGATAACCATGGGCAATGCAGGCTATAAGGGAAAATCTGAGGATACCCTAGCTCTATGGGCCATCCAGGGGACAGCAACACAATCCCGGGTTCAAAAGCCTGTGACATGGGAAGCGCTTTGAAAGGCCGCCCAGAAGGAGCCAAGATGCACTGCTCAAGCTCGGCCTCACCGTTGCTAGACTCCGTCAGAACTAGTAGCCGGTAGCCGAAAAAGCTCCCCCATTGACCATAGCAGCGTTGAAGAAATCTAGTCAAGAAGCAACTGATGAGGAAGTCAACATGTTGACCCGATCCGGGCAGATCTACCAGGGGAACCCCAAGACAGATAAGAAGGCGGCAGAACAAGCACCAAAGGAAGATCGCCTCCTACGCCTGCAGACCAAGCTCCTGACCTCGAAAAGGAGGATCCCGTGCTCACCCAGTTGAAGCAAACACAGGCCAACATCTCTCTATGGTCCCTGCTCACTTCGTCTTATCCCCATAAGCTAAAGCTGGAAGAAAGCCTAGCCCGCACGCTGGTCCCTATTGACGCTACTCCTGATGATGTGGTGCAGTTGATTGGGAACATTCATTATGGGAACATAATCACTTTCACAGATCTCGATCTCCCTCAATTCGGAGCCGATCATAACGAGCCTCTCTTCATCACAGTCCAATTGGATGAACGACGCCTCCCTCGGGTCCTGGTCGACAATGGGTCCGGAATGAATATCCTTCCGGGAAAGATCATGAGTCTGCTCAACATCAAGGCCACAGACTTGAAGCCTTCCTCCCTCACAGTCAAAGCTTACGACTCGACATCTCGAGCAGTCCTTAGAGTTGCTACTTTGGACCTCTGGTTTGGCAAGAAATTGATACCTGTGGAATTCCAGGTTATCGATATTCCGATCACTTTTAATGCCTTATTGGGAAGACCTTGGCTGCATCAGGTCAAGGGGGTCGCTTCGAGCCTCCATCAATGTGTCAAGTTTGTCTCAGATGGAGATCTAACAACCATTTACGGGGATCTAGTCACCTTGGAGGGCACGGATACAGGTGGAATACCTATTCTGGAAATCAAACATGATGAAGAAGGTCTCATGCTAACAGGCTTCACGGTCGAGCCTCCTAAGGCCCAAGTTTGCAACGTAGATCTGACAATCACTCGGGATAAAATCCCTCCGGTCTTGAAAATGATGAGGAAGATGAGCTATATACCTGGCCTCGGTCTAGGGAAGCACCAACAAGGAACTCACAAACTCATCGAGGTGAAAGGACAGAAAACTCGCCACGGCCTGGGATATGAGGCCACCTCGGTGAACACCGCGAAAGAAAAGGAGATTGCCCGGAAAAGGGGAGAAGCTGCCACAGGAAGGGTCCCGGTCAACGACCCTAAATCTCTCCCTTTCAGTCCTAATTTGGGTGACTACTTCGTGAAAAACCCTACACAACAGGGTAATGCCACAGTCAAAGAACCTACAGAAAGATGGCTGAAGCTACAAGATGATCTCAGGAAGTCCAGGGGAACCAAATCTAATCCAGTCCGAAGAATGTTTCTGGATCTGCCCAAGATGCCTGGGGCTATCACCACCATGGAAAGTGAGATTGCCTTCAAAGGCGTGCCAAGCCTAGTAGAACAGTTCGAGAAGCTCACTACCACAATTCCGATTGTCCAGGAAGGCTCAAAGCCTGAGTTTGAACTAACAGTGCCAAAAGATAAAGCCACCGAGGTCTTTTCAAAGGATTGGGAGGGCCCGGTTATGCAGCAGTTATTCAGGGAAGAAGTTCAGGTGCCGGACCTGATTGATCTCAGTTCAGTCAAAGAGATGATAGCGATGATCGAGAAAGGAGGTCAGAAACAGCACAATTCCCGAGTCATGAGGCCACTGACAGCAATGCCATTAAAGAATTGGGAAACTCTCTCAGGCCCGTCCGCAACCAAAGAGGAAATGATCACCAAGCTTGGATTGGTCCCCCGTCCCTTTGTGTCAACCCATGTCAAGTCCTCTGAGTCCCTCATTGTCTAGTTCGAGTCGCTAGAGTCATCCGATGGCCTTACGCCTAAAGACTACGAATTTGTAGCCAATGCTGTATTTCCTTTCGTTCTCAATGAAATGATGAACCTTTCTGAGTATCCCTTGATTGCCACTTTAACTAATGATAAATTGGCTAATAATTAAAAAAAAAAAGAATTTTTAATAACAATTCACTAGATAAAAAAAAGCAGACACATTAAATAAACAATATATCAAAAAAAAATCTTTAAGCAGGTTGTTCGGAAAGAGGAAAATCGAGCCCAAGCTGCCGAAGAGGTTTTGACAAGTGTGAATCTGGGAACTGCAGAAGAGCCTAAAGAGACGCAGATTGGTAGTTTCTTCGAAGGAACTGAAAAGGATGCTCCACAAAATCCTACAAAGTCCTCAACTCAAAGAAAGTATCCCTCTTCATCAAAGAGAACATCATATGCAGATACGGGTTGCCAGCCGAAATCATCTCAGATAATGGATCCCACTTTGAAGGGGAATGCGACAGGCTGTTGGCGGAGTTCAGAATAACCAGTCACAAGTCATCTCCCTATAGGCCCCAAACCAACGGAGCCGTTGAAGCAGCAAACAAGACCTTGGAAAACATCATTCGGAAAATGGCTATCCGAGGTCGAGATTGGCCCGAGAAGCTACACCTTGCTCTCTGGGGCTACAGAACATCCGTCAGAATGACAACGGGGGAAACACCATTTGCTCTCACCTACGGAATGGAAGCCGTACTCCTAATCGAGCTAGAAATCCCCTCACTCCGTGTGTTGTTGGAAAGTCAAATCAACGAGGTCGAATGGCTCCAAAGTCGCCATGATGAATTGGCCCTGCTAGATGAACGCCGATTGAAAGCCATGGAACACATCCGAGCTTACCAAGGAAGAATGGCCAGAGCCTTCGATAAGAAAGTAAAACATCGGGAGATCAGAGAGGGTGATCTCGTTCTGAAAGAGAAGCCCCCGGTCCGCATCAAACCGCTTGGCAAATGGGAGCCTGTCTGGGTCGGGCCATATGTCGTCCAGAAAATCTTCTCCGGAGGAGCCATGCAACTTGCAGACCTCGACGGAAATCCTTTTGTACACCCAGTGAATGGCGACAAGCTGCGCAGATACTACGCATAGAACACTGAGTCGAAAAAAAAAACAACAAAAAAAAAATATAAACAAAAAAAAGAGTGCTAAAAGAGTAATACCCATCTAAGTTGAAAACCCGAAAAGGGCGGCCTAGGTAAAAAACAGGGTTGCACCAAAAAAAACAAAAAAACAAAAAAAAAAAAAAAAACATAAATTTTAACCGGGTCGAACTACGGAGACCTGAGCCCTTTAGTACGAAGGGAACGTAGGCAGCCGAAAACGGTTCGGTCTAAAAAACAAATAAAAGTCATACTTTGTCATTGATCAGACCATGAAAGCATCTCGAAAAACTCTAAAGCAATTCACATATTCATTACAGTTAAAAACTTTTTGATGAGTCTAAGCTCGGTTCATTCCTACGACTTACAACCTGCTAAAAGAAACTAAGATACATAATTCAACTAATGTGTCTGCTACGACAAGAAAGGGATACTCAGAAAACCTCAAAATCACTCCAAGCCACTCGTACTGGCTTCTCCCCTCTTCTTCCCTCCTCTTCGGGTCTTCTTCCTCTGCACGGGAAAAATGTCGGTCTTCCGCCTACCAAGCTCTGGTGTAGGGACAGGATCTATCAAACCTGCATCTGTCAGGGCCTTAGTAGCCCTAGCCTCATCTCTCTCATCTCCTGTAGCCGAGCTGGTAACATAGGAGTCCTCCTCTCCTGTCTCTTGACATAAGCCTCATAGTCGGTCACGGCATCTCCGCTCCTATCATGAGGGTTGGCCCTCGCCTCGGCTCTCCTTCTCTCTGAAACCGTCATATCTTCCATACCAACGATGGCCTCACGCCGCCTCAAAATAGCCACCTGAGTCTCCCCCAAATGCCTCTCGTACCAATCCAAGTACCAAGTGGTCAGAAACACATGCCCCGGACGCCTGAGGATAACCCTAGAAGGAAACACGTCATACCTCCATGCTCGGGAAAGAAATGGGAACACTGAAGGATCATCCATCGAAACAGAAGCCACCACCCTGGTGGCTATATCATCAAAGTCCTCCAAGGGAGCCTGCTCCAGGCCAAACTGTCTGAGAACCAGAGCCGGAATGTAAAAACTTGACTGAGAAAGCCCCGGAAGCAGAACCACATGAGACCCATCCTGAAGTACTCTCCGAGTCTCTATCCGCCAATGAGGCACCGACCACCTGATATTCGCGGTCTGGCGAAAAGCCATCCAACGCTCCCATGAGCCCTGATCATCAAGATCCACGGTAACCCCTCTCCTGGCAAATGTCCAAGGTTTGACCGCATCAAAAGTTTCGCGAAGGACCCCCAGGCGTTCCATCAGCCACATGGTCAAAAGAAATGGACTGCCCCCGTGCATATACCGCCTCCCGGTAGCCAACCTGTCAAGAGCATGAAGGGTCTCTCCCAGGATCAAAGGAACAACGTCCCGGCCCGAACGGCAATGTACAACCACATCCAGCAAAGCCCGATGACAAATCCCAAAAGAGTAAACCATGAACAAAGTACCAAACAAGAAAAGTGCAAAAGCATCCCAATAGGCTTCATCAATCAAGCCTAAGCCCCTAAATCTATCAGGAAGACCAGAAATGTCAAAATGATCGGGACCACGGATCATATCTTGTGCTTCCTCCGGAGAAAGATGAAGAAGGTTGCACAACTTGTCAACGAAAGAGGCTCCTCCGGGCAAAGGAATCGCAATCTCTTCCACCTCGGGACCGCCAAGCAGAGCCCGGAATTCTTCAACAGTCGGAACAACTTCATCCCAAAAAGAAGAGGAGGCCCTCAAGAGATCATAGTCCGGAACCAATTCTTTGAGAGACCATAAACACTTTATCTTGTACCTTTCTTCAAAGAATGATCTTCTCTCGTGCATAATCTCCCTACACCACTCCTTGAACTTTTCAAAGAATGACATTTGGATTTCTTTGGACAATTTTAGAGAATTTTTGGGCATTTCCATGGCTTTTCTCTCTTCTCTCCCGAAATTCCAGTTTGAACTGGAGAAGATGAAGTTTCTGGTGAAATTTATGCCCTAAACCAGATCCAACCACCAAAATAAATGAAAACTGTCAGAATCCACCCCTATCCGCGCGGATGACAATGTCATTACCAGAAAAAAAATCTGCAGCAGTTTAAACTACTGCACCACGGAGGAATATTTTGCTCGAAACCTGTGCGAAGCCTGTCCAAACAGTTCACAGCTCCAAACATTCACACCCTTGCCAAAAAACCAGGGCTCGTGCAACATTGCATTCATAATAAATAAAAAAAAAGAAAAGTAATTCTAGATTATTACATACCCAAAAAAAAAAAAAGAAGAAAAACAAAAAAAAAGTGTGCATAAAAAATAAATTGTGTCTGTCCAAATAGGTACAATCCCAGTCTCAGAAATCAATCAAAGATAATCGCCGAATCCTCGGTGGTCGGCCCTTTCCCTGGTCCCTCTTGCGACTCGGGCTCGCCTCCCGCAGCCATGAATGCCTCGGCTCGAATCATCATCCTCGTCTCCAGAGAGGCTCGCTCGGGATCAACCCAAGACGCCACGATAGGGCAAGCCAAGATCTGCAAAGAAGTCATATCCAAATGTAAACGCATCGGACTCCTGGACGTGCGAAGATGACCCGCCGTGATGCCAAACGTGCCCCTGCCCGTGCAAATCCCCGAGGATGACGTGGTCCGGAGGAAGCTCCATGTCGGGATCTATGAGAGGAGAAAGGGGAGTCTCGGTAGAATGCTCCGAAGGAATAGGGGAAGTCTCCCGCTCCACAGGCGCCGGCTGTGCATGTCTCGCTCTGCCCTGAGCAGCCCCACAAGCAACCATCCTCCTGAGGAACCTCTTAGCCCCAATCACCTGCTTCGTCAGCTTATCCACAACCATAGCCGGGAACTGCACGGAAATAAAAGCATCAGAAATAATTGATGCGAAAAATGATGAAACGAAAGAGAAGAAGAAGAGACAGTAAAAAGTCGTACCTTCATATCCGGACGAGGCCGGAAAGCTCGTGGAACCCGATCAGGGATAGGAATCTGTACTCTCAGCCTAACCCCATCCTGGACATACGAAAAGTCCGATCGAGGGTATCGCACAATCCCCTCCCCCTCTCTCTCAAGAACCTGGGGCATCCTCAGCCTCCTCAAGATAAATCTCGAATACTCCTCAATCGCCACAAACATCGAGAAGTGTTGGCCACCTCGATAATCACCCGGTCTCCGACCTCTCACTCGGATGCATCATGTCGGCAGGAGGCTCCGCCGGTGCCATCAGAGGCGCACCCTCGCCATGCTGGCGCGTCACTCTCTCCCCCAGATAATACACATCACAGGTCAAACCTCTCAAAATCCTCCGCTGCACGGTCCATCTCTCGGCACCCTTCAGCTGCTCCACCTCGAAGCGGCCCCAGGGGTAGAACCTCATCCCCTCATCCGTCTCAGCTCTCGTCAAAGGTAGGCAATCCCTGTACTTGAGGGTCGTGCGCCCTCTGGAACCTATCTTCTCCCGAGCATGCTTGCTCCAGGAGAGCATGGCCGGATACACCCCGATGTGCTCCGCCGCCTGCCGCCACATCGTGACATGAAAGAACTCCAGAGCCCATACATGCGAAAGGTGAAGATCCCATCAATTAAGTGCGAAAAGAACAATGCGTGCTTAAGGAAAAGAAAAAGCAGAAGCTTATACCTCCAGAGGGAACTCAAAGCACGTCAGAGAGCTGACAGCCTTCCGGCTATACCGATCCAGAGCAAAATATAGCTCGCGCCCCCCGCTCTCCCCAAGACACCTCCCCAGCCATCTCCACATCCTCCAATGTCCTCAGCAAAGCGAACACCGCCGTCCCCTTGGCGTGTCCAAAAAGTGTGCTCGAAAAGCAAACCATAGAAAAGCCCTGGCAATCTGCACAGCAGCCACTCTCTCATCCACGACCTCGTAACTCTCAATGCTCTCCATGATCTTCCCGTGGACCACAGCGTACTTCATACCCATCCCCTTTTTGAGAATGGGGGTAAAGCCCAGAAGATCCTGCAGCTCCAGGTCACTGTAGCCATCCCTCCACTCAATGCTCCGTCCTTTAAAGGACAGGCCCGTGATCGCAGCGTAGTCGGAAGGCGTGACCGTGGCCTCGCCCCAGAAGAAATGAAATGTGTGGGTCACGTCTACCAATGCTGTGCCAAAGCAAAAATCAGGCCCTTACTCTTGGGGAACTTAACCAACCCCCTCAGGCACTCGATGAACTCATACAAACCGGTCCCAATGACGATCTGTCTCGGACTCATCAGAACTCCTCGGCCCAAGACTGGCAGCCGGTCCCACAGGTCAACCACGGCCTCCACTGACCCCCGAGTCTTCAGCTTATTCAGCTGCTTCGTCACAAAACGATCTCCACCCTGCAATTGAAAGAAAAAAAAATGTCAAAAAAAATTGCATTTGCATCAAAAAAAAAAAAAAGGAGAGCATACACATGCATCACAAAGTTTTGAAGAAAATTCGGCAGCATAACGACATACGATGGACTCAGCCCCATTTTTCTTGCACTAAAGAAAAGATTTTTCAGCAACCATCATTCAACATGCATAAAAAAAAACATGTCAATAACATTGAGTCAACGGAAGTAAAAACTCCGTCCCATTTTTCATGAAATAGCATACAGAAACAGTTTTTCACCATTCATACATTCAATCAACGGAAGTAAAAATCCGTCCCATTTTTCACAAAAAATCATATTTTTACAAAAAAAATGCATGCATGCATTCATATCATTCAGGGAAGCATCATCTCATTGCAAAAAATCCTACATGCAAAAGAGAGTCCGTCCCAGATTCGGAAAAAATTTTCATCATCTCATATTTCAAAAATGGCAAAATGCCCATTCTTTTTCCAAACAAAGTGCATATTTGGGTTACCCACATACTCATCACAACATGCAAATCATCAAAATCGAATTTCAAGCCCAAGAACATTGACTTTCGAAATTTTCAAAAAAAAAAGAAAAAAGAAAAATCACAAAAATCAATTTCGAATGAAAAATCAACAAAGAAAATGGAGAGATTCGAAGTATACCGTACGGAGACTCGGATCAGTGGCCCAATGTTGCCACGCATCGGGGTATGGCTCCTCCGCAATCGATTGCGAAAGAGAGTAATGCCTCCTCATTCGAACGAGCTCTAATCGCCTCTCCGCGACCGGGCCGCGTCCTTGGCCTTAGATAGCAACTCCCCCGTGCTCCATTGCTCAAAAATCGAAGAAAATCGAAAGATTTCGAAGCTTCCTAGGCCAAAAATGGCAGATTTCTCACTTTCTCTCTCTCTTCTTTCGAAAAACTGTAAAAATAGTGAGGAAGAAGGAGAAGGGCGGCGGTGCCTTTTAAAAACCAATCTGGGCTTCTTTCCCCTCCGCGTGGACCAAATTGAAGGGTCAAAAAGACCATTTTGCCCTTTAAAATTCCAGGACTCTACAGTCTAGTCCTCAACTTAACAGAGTTAACCAAAGTTAACCAAAGTTAACCCCCCTTTCAAAAAAGCTTCACGGCCGTAAAACGTAAGCCCATTTTCTCCGAGAAAGTTAACGGAATCCCGTTTCTTTCATCAATATCATCAAACGGCAGTAAAACGTAAGTCCGATTTCTCCGAGAAAGATAACGGAATCCCTTTTCTTTCATCAATTTCATCAACGGCAGTAAAACGTAAGCCCGTTTTCCCCGAGAAAGATAACGGAATCCCGTTTCTTTCATCAATTTCATCGACGGCTGTAAAACGTAAGCCCGTTTTCCCCGAGAAAGATAACGGAATCCCATTTCTTTCATCAATTTCATCAACGGCCGTAAAACGTAAGCCCGTTTTCCCCGAGAAAGATAACGGAATCCCGTTTCTTTCATCAATTTCATCAACGGCAGTAAAACGTAAGCCCGATTTCTCCAAGAAAGATAACGGAATCCCGTTTCTTTCATCAATATCATCAACGGCAGTAAAACGTAAGTCCGATTTCTCCGAGAAAGATAACGGAATCCCATTTCTTTCATCAATATCATCAACGACAGTAAAACGTAAGTCCGATTTCTCCGAAAAAGATAACGGAATCCCGTTTCTTTCATCAATATCATCAACGGCAGTAAAACGTAAGTCCGATTTCTCCGAGAAAGATAACGGAATCCCGTTTCTTTCCTCATTATCATCAACGGCCGTAAAACGTAAGCCCATTTTCCCCAGCAAAAGCCAAAGGGATCCCTCAATTCCACCCCCAGCAGCTTTTCAAACTACGTAAGGGATTGATTCCCCAATCGGGATACGTAGGTAGCCTACCATAGGTCCAGCCACTCGACCAGCACGGTCATCCTTTCCTTCGGCAGCAGACGTAAGACCGATCCCTCCAAACGAAGTCCACCAGAGGACCATCAATCCCAAATCTTTAAGGTTCGAGGCACCTAAAACGCCATCATCACCAAAGGTTCGAGGCACCTAAAATGCCATCATCAGCAAGGTTCGAGGCACCTAAAATGCCATCATCACCAAAGGTTCGAGGCACCTAAAACGCCATCATTATCAAGGTTCGAGGCACCTAAAATGCCATCATCAGCAAGGTTCGAGGCACCTAAAATGCCATCATCAAGGTTTGAGGCATTTAAGGTCTGAGACACCTAAAACGCCATCATTAAGGTCTGAGACACCTAAAACGCCATCATTACCAGGTTGACGCCTCAAAATAGTCACTCTAGGGTCAAAGACCCGAACTACGACTGGCTTGATTCCTCTTAAGGATACGTAGGTAGCCTACCATTAGGTTCAGCCATCAGACCAAAATGGTCATTCCTATCCCCAGCAGAGCGGATATACAACTCTAGCCACCAGACCAAAATGGTCATTTCCCATCCTCAGCAGAGTTTCTTTCAGCAATCGACTGCAGAACTCGCTCGCCAGGTTGACATCCTAAAACAGTCACTCCAGGGTCAAAGTCGAAAGACCCGAACTACAACCGGCTTGATTCCCATTCGGGATACGTAGGTAGCCTATCGCTAGGTTCAGCCACTCGATCACTTGATCATCCTGTCAAATATGGAGCCTTACTCTTATCGACGACCCCGCTTCCTTCGAAAGCGCCGTCGCCGAGGGGCTACTGTAAGTGCTCCAATTTGAGTTGTTAGTATTTTCGTTAGAAAATTAACGAAAGCCCTAACATCCCTAACATTCCTAACATTTCTAACAATTATAACAAAGCAAGGGCAAAGTAGGCATTGCTATTTAAGGTTAAGCCAAGAAAAGAATCTTAAAAAGAAAAGAAATTGTGAAAAACCCGAATTAGCAAGTTGAAAAACATGGCCAGTTTGAATATTTTCAAAAATATTCCTTTGGTCCAAAGCCTGCAGCTGCATTAAATGAACAGTGCACGCTGCTATTCCTGTCCACGCGGATACTTTTGTAAGTTTCAGAGGGCTATAAATTGAACCCTTCAGTCACAGAAATAAAGAGCCACAACTTCCTTCACAGCAACACCTTGACGAAAATCTTGTAGAAAACAGTGGGAATTCCCTTGAATTGCCACCTTTTTCTCAACCATTTTCCCAAATCACACTCACTAAATACTCTCAAATTCAAACCTCAAACACTCTTAAATCCAAGCCTCAAACTCAAAAAATCAAGAGAAGATTGGTAAACCCTCCTTCTCCTTACCCTAAACTCCTTCATCCATGCATGCATCTCATACTTTGAAGATGTAACTTGTTCTTCTCTTGCCCTAGATCCAAGAGGATCACCATGGAAGTCCATCTCCATGGATGATCCTCTACAAGGATCAATATTTCATTCAAAATTGTTTTTACTTCTTACAAACATATTTTCAAAACCCTAAAAACCATTTTCATACATGAAATCTTGATTTCAAAGCTAAATCTCCCCTTCCCAAGCAAATGAAGTGCTTTAAGTCCTAATGTACCCTAAGGACGGCTTGATATAGTAGATTCACCACTAAAATGTCTAGTGATCACTAATCAAAGCCTAAGAAAATGGGGACAATCATGGATGCAAAATCCCTTTCAAAATCACATTTTCCCTCAAGAACATCTTGCTGTCCAGTAGCATTGTTCTAAGACCTCAGTCCATTGTCTAAATTTTTGGACACAGAAGAACTTGGAATTGGGTGTTGACTACAAAATACTTTTTGTATCCAACATCCGTAGCATTCCAGAAATATTTTTACTTTATTTTTTGCGTGAGTATAACTCCTTTTTTCAAATTATTTTCTAAAAGTCAGTTTATCAGTCTCTGAAAATCCAGATTTCACATCTGAGATTTCCAGAAGGTTTTGGTCCATCAAATAATCTCCAAATGGAAAAGTCTTTTTTTAGAAACCTTATTTAAGATGTTTTGAACAACTTTCATTCTCGGACTTTCCCCAGATTTTGAAGTTTTAAAGCTCTTAAATCCATTTTAAAATCAAGTGTCCACTGCCTTTTTCATTCTGGCAGAAATGACTTTCAACTTCAAGAAATCTTTTGAGTACCAAAACTCAACCCTAAAATCCTACCAAAAATCATGGGACTTGTTTAATGTCTTACGAAGAGTTCCCAATTTTTAGTTTTCTCAGTTTGAACTTATTTTGGCCAAAGAAACACACTCACACACACACACACAAATGATTTTTAAGCTTGGAAGACTCGTTTTACGAGGCATTCCGAGTGAACACTAACGTTCTTCCCGGCGTGTAACGTGACCTCCGAACCCAAATCTCTAATCTCGGGCATTTTTCAAAGTTTTGGCCCTTAAAACAAAAATGGCGTGGCAACTCCGTGTTTTTTCGATTGATTTTCAAAGAAAAGAAAAACACCAATATTTCGGAAAAAAAATGGCGACACATCGTTACAAGGGGTCCTTTCTCTTCTATCTCGTCTGTGAAGCGATCGCTCTCCTCTTTTGGGTGACCTACGCTGAGCCCTGTCAGCTTCGAGCTGCCTTCTCTGAGCTGAGTCGACTTCTTCCTCTCTTTGTTGGTTGAGCATATCCCTTAGGTCACAAGTCCTGTCTATGGAGATGTGGGTAGAGGGAGGCCTTTCACTCCTTCTTTCTTCTTCAGATGACCTAGGGCCCCCGTTAGCGCGCCTATGAGAGGTAAGAGAAGGAGCTGCCCTTTTTGATCTTCTGTCGTCGTTTTTAGGAGACTCGGGTAGTTCGAGCAACTCATTTTGCACCTCGAGCAAGCTTTGCAGTAATCTAGCTCGTTCCATCAAGATTTCCTTCCTACTAAGGTGAGAAACTGAGGGACCTACAATGTCGCCTGCAATTGTTCGACCTGTTTGGATCTTTTTAGCTTGCTGGGTCACTCCTTGATTGGGCATGGGCCTTTTATCCCTTCTTCTAAACTGTATCCCTACTCCGTCGACCACACGATTGGAATGAGTGGCCCTCCTTGTGGGATGTCCAGGTGGAGGAGGAGGCAAGTTGGTAGTACGGTTCCCAGCACCCGCATCCGTTCCTGGGTTATTTCCCCCCAACATTCTCATTGATTGGTTCGCTGGAGGCAGTAACAGCATGTCCGTTGGATACAATGTCTGTGACTATGCAAGATTTCAAGGTCTAGTATTTTCGTTTCCCGGCAATGGAACCAAAATGATGATGCAGGAAATGTTTCGAATCAGCCTTAGTCTAGCAATAGGTTGTATTCCATCTAATGAGACCTGAAGCCACGAATAAACGACTAGTCGGGATTGTTTCCGACTAATACCCTGCGGCGTGATGATGAGATAAAGTGTTAAGTTTGTGATAAACTGTATTAAACGACTTAAATCTCAAATATTGGAAGTGGCATTACCTTATTATGTGGGATGTAGTATGGTATATATATTAGTACCATAGAATTGTTAGAAATCCCTTGAATCGCGTAAATAATGCAGGCGTAACGGTTTCCGTGATTGTAGAAGATAGTTACAGATTGATCGTAAATGTAAGCATGTGTTTGTTTGGTCGAGGTCGCCTGAGTATTCGAGGTCGGCCTGACTTCATGCCTTGGTTTGGCAGAATATGTTCAAGTAGATGATCATATGTCGGACGAAGCTAGGTCGAGAACATAGATGGTCAGACAATTAGCTTGATCGACTGTTCTATTATGTTGGGCCGCTAGAGTGGTAATTGATAGGTTGACCCATCTATTAGTTGTACATTTTGTAATGGTAGAAATATTGGGTTTCATATATTGGGATTAGGCCGTCATTTTTATTCCGTTCATACGATTTGACTAAAAAATAAGAGTATTTTTAATTATGTTTGGTTGATATAAAAAATGGAAATTTTTTTCAATTATTCGTACGTATGTGTATTATACTCGTATTAGACGGAATAAAACTAACTATCCTCCAAAAACGATACAATTATAGTTTTAAAACAACTTGATTCAACTCTAATAAGTTTTTTTAAAAAAAAGAATAAAATGTTTTACTTGAAAATGTAAAAGGAGGAGTATCCGATTTTCATTGGAAGAAATGGAAATGTTATCAAGCATTTATTCTTTATCCTAATTTATTTAGAGAGAAAAAATAAATTATTTTGCTACTTTTTGCTAATGATAACTTTTATTCTTTATTGAGGGTGGTTACACAAAAGAAAAAGTGGGTTGATTAAGATTTAGTCTCAATCTGAGAATAAGTCTCTTCGTGGACGAACCACCAAATTGTTCTTCATTGACAGAAAGCTCAATTCTTCAATCCAACTGAGATTGAATTTGGAATTTTGAATGAATATTATTCCAACGGATCTTAGTGGACAATTCATTTTTTAATTTGGCATAGTTTTAATTATATAAAAAAAACAAACAATATCTATTGGAATGTTGAAAATCATAGGGTGCCTTAATTTTTTTCCTTTTCTGAGCAAGAGCTGTTTTCTTAGGAAGAGTTGGGTTTGTAGGTTTAATTGGTGGTAATTTATATCTTTGAAGGGAATAATAAGTTAATAACTACAACATTAATAATAATGTAAATAATGGATTTTTTTTAAAATTATTTCTTTTTAAAAATATAATTTCCAAAATAACAACCATTCCAAACTATTTGTCAAAATATGCATTTTTATGAAACTCGATAAATGGAATAGCGAGTTTGACTTTTGTCCGTTGAAACTCGCTAAATGGTATGGCGATTTTTTTTTTTAATTTTCAGTAATTATTTCTGCAATAAAAACAAAATGACATGAAAATTAAACTCGCTAAATGTAATGGCGAGTTTGTATGAACTCGATAATTCAATTAGCGAGTTTATGTGAACTCGCTAATTGAAATAACGAGTTTGTAGATGGCAGATTACACTATATAAGACACCAGAAACTGCCCATCTTCAACAATAAACTAGGACATATCAAAAACCAACGAAATCCGTGTATACAACAACAAATGCAGAAACAAACTAAAACTTTCAAAAAACCAACAAAACCATTAAAAAAACAAGAAATACTACAAATATACATTACAATCTGATGATAGAAGTATAAGTTTATACAAAAACTATTAAACTAAACAAATCTCACTTCTTCTTTCTTTCATATGTTTTATCATATGTAGATAGAGTGTATTTGTTTACCGAATTTAGCGTCATAGACCCCTTTCTTATGTCAGACTGTCTCTGAAATTTCTCCCTTTAAGCTTGTGTAATGCCCTCAAAGTGAGTGCCGTCAGAAGAAGTCAAACTCGGATCAGAAAAGGGTGAGATCGCTGCTCATGATGTATATGAAGTAATTCTAAAGCCATTCCCCGAATATACTCCAAAGGGAATAGTGGGTCTAGGGTAGGATTTACAATATTATCGTCACTATCCACTGTAGGTCTAGATGGATGATAGACCCCACTAAACTGACTCTGAGTAACTGTCCACTGTAACGACCAATCAAATAGTCCATCATCCTAGGTCCGGGCTTGAGGCTCAGGCTCTGGGTCGATGTGAGGCTCGGGCTCTTGCTCATCGTGTAAGTTTATCCAAGGTGTTGCCTGTCTGGGTGCATGATGTCCACGTCTACAAGGCTGTCTAGGTGCCACACCTGGGCGCGATCAACCGGTACTTAAGGTGATTCAGCCTCAAGTCGCTGCTGCTCTCTCACATGCGTGAGAGTATATCTGACAATCCTTCGCACCTCAAACCGGGACGGATACGGCGGACTTCGTTGCTCCTCATTCCTAGTAATGCCAGCTTCATTGGTCACATGAACACGTTGTAAGTTTTGTACCTATTTTTATAGCATAAATAATGAGAATGAGACATAATTTAATAATTTGAAGTAAAAAAAGTAAGTTAGTTATAAAGAGAACAATTTAAGAAATGCTTACCAAACCCTCCAAGAAAGGGGCTATCGTCCGGTAACCAAACTCCTCTGCATGCAATGGGTTTTGACAAACATGCACGTGATCCTCCTATATCAAATCATGTAAGGATGCGTATAATGCATGACCTTAACTCCCATTTGCCCGTATACCACTCTATCCCGACGTTGTTCCCAAGCTGCTATATATGTCGAGAAATTCAAAGGACATGCCTATTCCTGCGACGGTCAACCTTGTGCAACTCCTCCTCTGTGTCACACGGTTGTGGGATCCCCAGCAGCATGCCGAACTACCTCAACACGCGATCTGGGTGGTGCCACTCTACCTTATCAAAACAGATAAGAGGGACTATAGACCTCCAAACAGCCTCTGCCTGACGGCAATAAGCTGAAACCTGTCGATCTCTATATGGCATCCACACAACCTGATAATCAGTTAATTGAGATAGCTGATCTTGATAGATCCGAAGGTTGTGTGCAGTAACATACTTCAGAGATAACTGTCCAATCCACTTGAAATTCAATAAATGGAGAAGTATAAGTCAAAAGTTTCAAAATGTAGTAGGTAACAATAACATTTCAGATGAAAAAGTTGTTAATAAATGTATACCTGCACCCCAAGGGAAGGTTGCCATGATCCTCATTTGGCCTAAAAGAAATAGGTTGCATACATAGCAACCAATCCCATGCCCAAAGTTGTATCAATAAAAAAAATATATGAAGCACTATCAAAACATATGATTTCAAATCAAAAAAAGAAAAAAAGAAAACAATATCATAACGTTTAAATAAAATGTTATAGCATACCTGCAGAATATTTAGAAATCCACCACACTGGCTAGTATCGGGGTGAGTGGCACAGCAAAGTTCCCTATATAAAAAGGGTAAACATGCACTACCCCATCTGTACATGTGTATCTTCTCAATATCTCTAAGTAAAAGGAGATAAAACAGTTTCACCTTTCTGTTAGTACGATCTGGCATCACATTAGCCCTAAGGGCTATCAAAATATAGGCAAGCGTATACCTATCAACCATGTCTGGGGGGAATCAGCGGGAAGGCTGCCAAATTCAGAAAAATGTGTCTTAAGCCACTTAAGCTTTAGACTAATTCCATCAAACGCTGCATCAAGTGTGACAACACCTATAAACTCCACACATAAGCTCTGTCAATCTGGAAGCACGGGCAAATCTGAATCGGTAACTGGTAACCCATCAATCAGCAACCCGGACAGCATCCCGATATCCTCTAATGTGATGGTAATCTCACCAACAGGAAGGTGGAATGTATAGGTTTTCGGACGCCATCTCTCAATCAACGCCTCAAATAAAGCCCAGTCATACTGCAATCTCCCGATCAAATGAACTCCCAAAAACCCAGTCACTACTAATCTCTGCTGAAGTACGGGAGCTATAACATATGGCATGGTCGCATTACAGCGAAATGATTAACTCGAAACCTCATTATTTGCCCAAATATATCGAGTTCGGTGGGAGTGATTTGAAGTCAACACAGAAACATAAAAAGGCTTAGGATTAATAAAAGTATCCATCTGTTAATCAAAACAACACAAACACAAGTATTATTTTCACAAATCAAATACTTTAGAAAGTGTTTTTTTCACAAGTATTATGTTCACAAATCAACACAAACACAAATATTATTTTCACAAATCAATACTTTAAGAAATATTCAAAACACAAAATATCCCCAAATTTTGATTAAAAATAAACCATAAAATAGGAATTACTCATAAATCAATCAAATACAATCAAAACCCTAACATTTGTTCAAATAAACGCTACTTTAATGGAATGAACGGAAAACCTTAGCAAAAAACATCCAAAATTCGTTCAAACACATTCTAAAACTCGCCAAATCAAATGGCGAGTTTAAAAAATGGAAATATAGAGAAGAGAATGGAAGCTTACTTATCAATTTTGATGAATCAATTGACTAGAGGGGTTTTGAATTTGGGTTAATCTGTACAAAATTCGTTCTTCCTTTCTCTTCTTCTTCCTTGGGTTTTTTTTTTGTTTCTTCTGCAATCTGTCAAACTCGCTGAACAGATTGCAGGGACGCTTAAACTCGCCAAATCAAAAGATGAGTTCAATTTTCATGTTATTTTGTTTTTATTGCAGAAATAATTAATGGAAATTAAAAAAAAATCGACATACCATTTAGCGAGTTTTAGCGGATAAAAGTTAAACTCGATATTCCATTTAGCAAGTTTCAAAAAAATTTATATTTTGGGAAATAGTTTGGAAAGGTTGTTATTTTGTGAATTATATTAAAAAAAAAAGAATAATTTGAGAAAAAAATTCGTAAATAATGTGTGTAGTACATTGCTGCTTTAACTATTTGTACATATGGATTTAGTTACGGTATAATAAAAGAAGGTTGATAGTTTCCAAATTTTAATGGCAGTCTTTCCTTTTTCTTTTCTTCTTAAAAAAATCGTAGGGATATGAGATGTATTTGAGGATGGATTTTGGAAATTATGCTACATGCATAGAATTCATATAATCAAAATGTACTTATTTTTCAATGTGTTGTATTGTATAGTACCACAATTGATCAAGATGCGTTTTGTTTAACATCCAAAATTATTATAGTATTGTATATAGTCCAAGATTTTTTTCTTAAATAATTCCATTTTAAAAATATAAATCTCAAAATAACTCACATTTGAAACTATTTTCTAAAATAAACAACTTTTTAAAACTTGCTACTTCGTATAGCGACTTAAAAAAAATCACTTAAACTCATACTTCGTGTAGCGAGTTCAGTTTTCATATTTTTTTATTTTTTTACGTAAACAATTTTGAGTATTTTGTGTAATTTTATTAAAATTTAAATTTGCTAATGTGAATAGCGAGTTTAGATTAATTAAATCTATTTTTATATTAACTTAAACTCACTAATGGTAATAGCGAATTTAAATTCGCTACTACCATTAGCAAATTTATTGTAAATCTAAACCAGCCAAATAAAGTCAGTTCACAGACCAACTTTATAACAAAGTTGAATCAAAAACCTTTTAAAAACAAACACATTTAATTTGTACCAACCAAACACATTTCAACACCATTGACAAACAAACACATTCAACAACACGTAAATAGAACAAAATATCATTAAATGACCACAATCCGGTCAAATAAAAAATTTCTCAAATGTTCATTTAGGGATCATTTTTTTCCTACACTTATATGTTTTTCTTTATCGAAATATATCCTCTCAACTTGCGTAGTAACACACTCACCCTGTGTATCGTGGGCTCATGTGTTATGATGTGACTCACCTTATACCTCAATCGTTGTCTGAGTCTCGGGAGGTGTATCTGTCTGTAATGTAGTCTCGGGAGGTACATCCGTCTGTAATGAAGTCTCGTGAGGTGCATCTGTCAGAGTCTCTACCCGAGGTTCCTGGTCCTGCTCCGACTGTCGCTCTTGGTCCTCCTCTTGCTCATCTACTAAATGTTGATCAGGTTGCATCTGTGGCACTCTCTGCACGCGACGACCTTAAGGCCATGGTTATCTGTGTGGAACAACCTGGAGGCGATCAATTAGTGCCGGGGGTGCTCAAGCATCAAGGCGTTGTTGCTTTCGTATATACGTAAGAGAAGATATAATGAGATGCTTCATTTGAAGCCTAGAGTTATCCACCTCCAACTCCTGGGCGATGCTTCCCTCGTTAATTTCATGCATACGTTGTAAGTTTTGCACTAGGAAGTCAATCAATCGGTAACCCTGACAACATACCCATATCCTCTAAACTAACGGTCATCTCACCAATAGGAAAGTGAAAACTATGGATTTCCTGACGCCATCGCTCAACCAACACTGTAAGCAAACCCCAATCATACGTGATTTTCCCTAACTTGTAAATCCCGTAAAATCCTGCTACTACTAGTCTCTCCTGGATTCTCAATGTTGTGTTTTGGGGTTACAAACGTAGCGCAAGACTTGGAAATAACAAGCAAAACCCTAGCCTTTAATCCGTCTAACATGAATAGTTAAAACCATGAAATAAAACTTACATACCTTAATGCGATTATGTTGATCTTTCAAAAACGGATCTTAGATTCAAATCTTATTTGAATCGATGAACAACCTTCGAATGTTTGAACCGTTGATGAAACTTAGATCTTCTTCTTCCTTGTTCCACCTTGGTGATGAATCAACAATAGAGGTCTTCAAGCTTTAGGAGATAAAGTAACCTCCCTCTAATGGTGATCCACACGCGAATGAACCAAGAACACTTCTTGTTGGATTGCTAGATGATTCTTCCGATTATTGAAACACATTTCAATAATCAATGGCTTAATATGGAATTTTCTTAGAGTGTTTTGATCTTTGATTCATAAACTAGATCTCTATTTTAGTGTTTCATAAACCCTAAAATAACATGTGTTTTTGGATGCCCAAAAGATTGTATTTATATCACAATATAAATCCCTAACTATTAGGGACAATCTTTGACCAAACCAAAACCTTTTCCACCAAGGAAACCGTGTACTGACAAAACCAGGACGCTGGCACGAGTCGTGCCCAAGCCTAAATCAAGTCGTACCATGATTCGTGATGGAAAAATCACTCGTGCGGATTTAAGGCACGAGTCGTTCCTTTTGTCACGAGTAATGATCACGAGTCGTGCTCCTGGTCACGAGTCGTGCAAGGCAAAGTATGTCGCGCAACGAGTCATGCCAATGGCAAACTATGTCGCACCACAAACCAAGCCAGAACTCCGATTTCCAATTTTCAGCAAGAATCAAATTCGCTCTTTGTGTGTGACCCAAATAGGAATTATATTTATGTTGATAGCGAGTCGAAACATCGACCTCACAAGACATAAGTGGTTTCTAGCAAACCATTATATCCACCCAATTAATATAACATCAAAACTTGATTTTCCCGATAGATTAAATGTCACAATCCCTTTATCCACGATGTCCAATTGAACATGAGTCATGGTCCATGTCAACTCATACCGTTCAATACTTTCTCGATTCTAAATATGTTGATAATCCAAGTGCATTTGATCTCTATCAAA
This sequence comes from Adenophora triphylla var. japonica, assembly GCA_022495995.1. Lineage (NCBI taxonomy): Eukaryota > Viridiplantae > Streptophyta > Magnoliopsida > Asterales > Campanulaceae > Adenophora > Adenophora triphylla. The sequence goes on along the minus strand of JAFEMH010003101.1, from coordinate 175,405 downwards.
TCTCTTGAGTATGGCCATACATTTCATCAACACTATTTATCGAGGGGCCCAAGCAAATATCTCTCTCACACAGAGAGAGATAAATCCCATTTTGAGTTATCATTCTTCCCTACATGAATCTAAACGTGCCAACATAGCCCTTATTGCTATCCTATTAAAGATAGTGTTAGACTACATCAAACACGACGTTCATCATGTGGAAGATGATGATAATCTCAGGTACAAAGGATTCAATGACACTACTATCATAAGATTTAATCATGACACATATGACTATTGACCATGTCATAAATCTCATCGGTAGGTCATGTCCAGTACTTGTTCTCTAGCAAGTACCCATAAGTGTAATGTGCATCTCATGCATATAATCATCTCCATGATTATCCATTACCAACTTATACTAGTTATTCATAATAACTAGGGACGCAGTTCAATATAATAAACATGTAAACATATAATGAACCAAATAAACTTTCTCTATAATAAATGATAAAGATGATTACATAACGGCATTGATGATCAGTCATAATTATCAACGTCCTAGGGCATAACACTAACAATCTCCCACTTGCACTAGAACCAATTTCCTAGGTATCATATACCCATGGACCTAACATGACCTTCATGCTTCTGCTTGTGCGAGGGTCTTTGTAAGTGGATCCCTAATATTATTATCAGTTGATACTTTGCATATCTTAACGTCTTCTCATTCTTATGAATTCTTGAAAAACATCTAAGTATGTGTTTGGATCGCTGATGTGACCTTGGTTCCATTGCTTGCACAAATGGCACCATAATTGTCACAACAAAGTTCCACTGATTAGTGATTCTTGGAACATTTCCAAAATACTAAATGAACTTTTGATCCAAACTGCCTCTTTTAGCTGCATCAGATGTCGCTAAAATTCGGCCTTAGTTGTAGAATCGGCTACGATTTTCTGCTTGGAACTCTTCCAACAAAACCGCACCTCCAGTAAGCATAAACACAAATCCTAATTGCAATTTTAAATTCACTTTGTCAGTTTGGAGGCTAGCATCTGTGTAACCCTTACAACAAGATTAACTTCCAACCTTTCAAATACCAAGAACGTATCCTTAGTTCTTCTTAAGTACTTGAGGATCGTCTCAACTACCATCCAATAGTTCTCAACAGGATTAGATTGGTATTGAATCGTCATGCTTAGAGCATACGTGACGTCGGGTCTAGTACAAATCATGGCATACATGACAGATCCAAATGTCGGAGCATATGAAACTTCATTCATCCCCTTTTGCTCACCAGTTGTCATAAGACAATGAGTATTGCTAAGAGTAACACCATGACCCATTGACAAGTTACTTTTCTTAGAATCTTCTAAGAACCTTATCAATGTGAGTACTTTGAATCAAACCAATTTATCCTTTTAGATCTATCTCTATATATCTTGATGCCAAGAATGTAAGCGGCTTTACCCATATCTTTCATTGAGAAACATTTCCTTGACCAAGACTTGACAGTCTGAAGTGCCGGAATATCGTTTCCAATGAGTAAGATATTATTGTCATAAAACAATAGAAATAATATTACACTCCCACTGAATTTCATGTATACACAAGGTTCATCTTCATACTTGATGAGTCAAACTCTTTGACCGATTCATCAAAATGAAGATTCCAACTCCTCGAAGCTTGCTTCAACCCAAAATTGGATCTTTACAATATGCATACTTTATTAGAATTTCTTGGATCGACAAAACTTCGGGTTGTGTACTATACACATCCTTAAGAATTTTTCCATTTAGGAAATCCGTTTGACATCCATTTATCATATTACATAGTCACAATATGTGGTTATGGAAATTGAAATTCTAATAGACTTCGACATTGCAACAGGCGAAAAGGTTTCATCATAGTCAATACTATGAATTTGCCTAAATCCCTTTGCTACAAGCCTTAGCCTTGAAAGTATACACCTTCCCATCCATGTCGGTCTTGAAGACCTACTTGCACCCTTTAGTTTTTACACCTTCAGGTAGCTCAATCAAGTTTCAAACTTGATTATCAAACATGGATTGTAATTCAGACTCCATGGTTCCTAACCATTTATCCGAATTAGGAGTGGACATCGCCTCTAGATAGGAAGTAGGTTCGTCATTCTCAATGACTTTCACTTCATTACTTTCCGATACGAGAAATCCATATTTCTCGGATTTGGATCATAACCTATCCGATCTATGATGGACTTTGTACAACTTGAACCAGTTCCACAACTCCTTGTGAACTTGGTTCCGACTCTACTCTTGGTTCCATGTTATTTTTAGGTTCTTGAATTTCTTCAAGATTGATTTTAGTCCCACTAGATCCTTTATTGAGAAACTATTTCTCAAGAAACGAATCATACAAAGCAACAAACATTTTGTTCTCTTTGAGGTTGTAAAATTAATATTCGAAAATAACCTTGTCAAATTTGGCGCTAACTTATCAGAGACAAGTCTCTTCACATAAGCTTTGCAATCCCAAATCTTCATTAAAGACAAACTATGTTTTCTTCCATGCCACATCTCATGTGGGGTTTTAGGAACCGATTTAGTAGGGACTCGATTCAGTGTAACCGCATTATTTCTAATGCATATCCTAAAAAGATAACAGGAAAGTCAACTTTGACTCATCATCTAACGAACCATGTCTAACAAGGTTCAATTCCTCCTTTCAGACACACCATTCATAGTGGTGTTCCGTGTGGAGTCAACTCTGAAACAATTTCACAGTTTTGAGATGATTGTCAAACTCTTGGCTCAAATATTCACCACCTCGATCTAATCGAAGTACTTAATAGTTTTTGCCAAGATTGTTTGTACTTCATTTTGAAATATTCTAAATATCTCAAACGATTCACTTTTGGACTTCATCAGATAGACATAGTCATATCTAGATAAGTCATCAGTGAATGTAATGAAATACCGAAATCTTCCCCTAGCAATGCTACTTAATGGTCCACATACATCTTATGTACTATGATCAATAAGTCACTAGCCCTCTCACTACTCTTAGTGTAGGGTGGTTTGGTCATTTTACCCAATAAACGAGATTCACATACCTCAAATGATTCATAATCATATGAGTCTAAATGTCCATGTTAATGGAGTTTAGATATATGTTTCTCATTTATATGACCAAACCAGCAATACCATATGAACGTGTTGTTCACATCATTCAGTTTAGATTTCTCACTTATATTATAGATATCTTCAATATTATTTTGTTTCTTAACATCAAGGATATGAAGACCATTAAATGATATATGCAATACAATAAGGCATATCATTAAATAAATATAAAACTTCTTATTCTCAATAAGAAAATTATATCCTTCATCATTCATATGAGAAACAAAAATAATACTCCTACTCAAATCCGGAACGTAGTCACACTAGTTCAAAACAAGTACTAGTCCACAAGGTAAAGTGACTTCATAAGTCCCTATGGCTAATGCAGCAACTCTTGCTCCATTCCCACGCATATGTTTAATTCACATTCTTTGAGTAGCTTTCTATTCTTTATTCCTTGCACATTTAAACAAATGTGAGATCCATATCCGGTATTATATACCCAAGAGCAAGAAGTCGAAAGAAAAATATCTATCATATAGATACTTGAAGTAGTAGCAATCATATTGCCCTTCTTCACCTTTTAGGTCTTCCTTATAAGCCTTGCAACTTTGCTTCCAATGACAATCTTATTGCAATGGTAGCAAAATGCATCCTTTTGAGACACTTTGGGTTTAGCCTCTTCGGCTTTGGCAACTTTTGCCCTAGGTTTAGCAACCTTTGCTTTACCTTCTTTGTCTTTCCTCTTAAACCCCTTGCTTGTGCTAACCATTAGCACAACATACCTCTCTTGCTTAGCTTGCACTTGAAACATTTCCTTTGTGCGTTGTGCTAGAACAAAAGCAGTTTCCATGTGTTCAAGGTTCTTCATAAGAGACTTTTAAACATGGTGGCAAGTATAAGGCAAGCAACATCGTTAGAATCATCATCATGTTTCTAATGTTGCTCCTTATTTGCCATTTGAAACATTTGCAGCGGGTTCAACAGGAACGGGTTCGTTGAGAACGTACAATTTTGCCTAAAAACAATTTTTTAAGCTTCTGATCCATCAGAATAGTCTGTAGCGTTCTATTCGAACTTGTCCTTCATAAGGATGAATCGCAATAACAAGGATTAATTATAGTTTAATGATATTTCCACAATAAGATATACATAAAATATGAACACATATAAGTATCAATTCATTTTACCATCTAAGAGATAAATAATGTATTTCACAAATACTCCCATTAAATTATACACCTTCTAATACAAGCATGTATCATATAATTATAGTGGGCTAAGATCCATATTTCACTTGATTTTGGTTTAACTGAGTCAATGCCCGAAATCAAGCTATTTAGGTAGATAACATCAATCATATCACTATATGACTCTTAGATCTTTTATAAGGTTTCCTTAGACATCATATGTCAAAAACATGTTTTAAATCTCATCTATGCCTTGGGTCAAATCTCATTTGAAAGCACCAGTTAAGTCAAAACCTTTTCAAACGTATGAGATATGGAACGATGCACCTAACTGAATCAAAACTACATCACCCATAATCTCATCTTGCTCACAAATTAAGATATAAGATGCACCCAACTGAGTCGAAACTACATCAAATACCCTAAAATTTCACAAGTGTTCTAATCAAGGAATGGCATAAGACTTAAATATTTAGAAGGTTTTACATATAACAAACATCGCATGGTTGTATATGAAACTTATGTGTACATCATCATGAACATGAGATTTTCACATAAAATCCTACTTTAGGATCATACCAATAATCATGTAATAAATAACTATTATCAACTACATAACTATTCCATTCTCAAAATATACGAATTCAAATAATCATGTTAATCATATTAAAATGAACATCAAATCCTAAACAAACAATTTGACTTTAATTTTGTAATTTTTACCAATCTACTTTAATCACATTAAATAGACCAATATCTCATGTAAAAAACTAATCATATTAATCAATTATTAATCATGATCACATATACTTGATTTCCTCAAAACAACACACATAAAATAATTGATCTATTTCACATATAGCATGTAAAGCATTTAATCACATTAAATCTAGCATGTCAATTTTAACCTAATCATGATAAGACGCGGCTCTGATACCACTGTTGAGTTTTGGGGTTACAAACGCAGCGGAAGACTTAAAAATAACAAACAAAACCCTAGCCCTTTAATCCGTCTAACATGAATAGTTAAAACCATGAAATATAACTTACATACCTTAATGCGATTATGTTGATCTTTCAAAAACGGATCTTAGATTCAAATCTTATTTGAATCAATGAACAACCTTCTAATGTTTGAACCGTTGATGAAACTTGGATCTTCTTCTTCCTTGTTCTACCTTGGTGATGAATCAACAACGGAGGTCTTCAAGCTTTAGGAGATAAAGTAACCTCCCTCTAATGGTGATCCACACGCGAACGAACCAAGAACACTTCTTGTTGGATTGCTAGATGATCCTTCCGATTATTGAAACACATTTCAATAATCAATGGCTTAATATAGAATTTTCTTGGAGTGTTTTGATCTTTGATTCATAATCTAGATCTCTATTTTAGTGTTTCATAAATCCTAAAATAACATGTGTTTTTGGCTGCCCAAAAGATTGTATTTATATCACAATATAAATCCCTAACTATTAGGGACAATCTTTGACCAAATCAAAACCTTTTCCACCAAGGAAATCGTGTACGGACAAAACCAGGACGCTGGCACGAGTCGTGCCCAAGAGCAAGAGTCGTGCCCAAGCCTAAATCAAGTCGTACCACGATTCGTGAAGGAAAAATCACTCGTGCGGATTTAAGGCACGAGTCGTTCCTTTTGTCACGAGTAATGATCACGAGTCGTGCTCCTGGTCACGAGTCGTGCCAGGCAAAGTATGTCGCGCATGCCAATGGCAAACTATGTCGCACCACAAACCAAGCCAGAACTCCGATTCCCAATTTTCAGCAAGAATCAAATTCGCTCTTTGTGTATGACCCAAATAGGAATTATATTTATGTTGGTAGTGAGTCGAAACATCGACCTTACAAGACATAAGTGGTTTCTAGCAAACCATTATATCCACCCAGTTAATATAACATGAAAACTTGATTTTTCGGATAGATTAAATGTCACAATCCCTTTGTCCATGATGTCCAATTGAACATGAGTCATGGTCCTTGTCAACTCATACCGTTCAATGCTTTCTCGATTCTAAATATGTTGATAATCCAAGTGCATTTGATCTCTATCAAATCTCTTGAGTATGGCCATACATTTCATCAACACTATTTATCGAGGGGCCCAAGCAAATATCCCTCTCACACAGAGAGGGACAAATCCCATCTTGACTTATCATTCTTCCCTACATGAATTCAATCGTGCCAACATAGCCCTTATTGCTATCCTATTAAAGATAGTGTTAGACTACATCAAACACGACGTTCATCATGTGGAAGACGATGATAATCTCAGGTACAAAGGATTCAATGACATTACTATCATGAGATTTAATCATGACACATATGACTATTGACCATGTCATAAATCTCATCGGTAGGTCATGTCCAGTACTTGTTCTCTAGCAAGTACCCATAAGTGTAATATGCATCTCATGCATATAATCATCTCAATGATTATCCATTACCAACTTATACTAGTTATTCATAATAACTAGGGACACAGTTCAATATAATAAACATGTAAACATATAATGAACCAAATAAACTTTCTCTATAATAAATAATAAAGACGATTACATAACGACATTGATGACCAGTCATAATTATCAACGACCTAGAGCATAACACTAACACTCAAGTCCAACACTACCGGTAGAGTCGAACCACGACGAAAAGATAACTTCTCAACATGTCTTCCGGCCCAGATGTATTCAGTTTGATGCTTATCCTGTAATCTCAAAACATCTCGTTGCAAAGGACCCGGATCGACAAACGGCTAAAAAAGCTCTCCATGTTGATGTTCTACATTCATGTGTAACACAATTGACAAAATAGAACAAATTTAAAACACAAATTTAACAAAAACGCTAACTGAACTAACAAAAACATAACTAAACTAACAAAAGCATAACTGAACTAACGAAAAACTAACTTAACTAACGACAAATCTAACTAAACTAACAAAAATACTAATTTAATCAACAATACCATAGAAATCAAGAATAACTAATTAAGTAAAAATAATAACTCATAAATCAATCAATTCGAAAACCGTAGGTTTAAACCTTTTCAAAAACCCCCCAAATCAATCATTTCGAAAACCCTAGATTGAAATAATGCTAAATTGATTCAAAATATAGGAGGGAGTATGAAATCAAGGAATTACACTAGCGAATTTAAAGTCGTTATTTCAAATCACGAGTTATGCTCTCTTTATTTTTCGTCGTTCCCAGTTTCTCCCTCTCTGTGTGACGTTTGTTTGGGTGTGTTGTATGAATTTTGTGTGTGTTATTCGAGAAAAGGATTCTCTAAATTCACTATTGCAATTAGCGAATCTTTAAATAAACTCGCTAGAACCAGTAACGAGTTCACCTCTCCATTTAAATTAATTACAACCTTAATTTAATTAATTAATAGAAAACTCGCTATTCACAATAGTGAATTTAAATTTAATAAAATTTCTCAAAATACTCGAAATTGTTTACGTAAAAAAAAAAAAAACTGAACTCGCTACACGAATTAGCAAGTTTAAACAATTTTTTTTTGAAATCGCTACACGAATTAGCGAGTTCTAAAAAATTGATTATTTTGAAAAATATTTTCAAATGTAAAATATGAGTTATTTTGAAATTTATATTTTTAAAATGAAATTATTTGAAAAAAAAACTCCATAATCCACTATCCCAGTCTCACCTCCACCTATCGCCACCATGCTCAACCACCGCCGTCAATTCCTCCTCGTCTCCATAGCTCTCTCTCTCCTCTATTCAACCCATCAACAACACCTCAAACCATCCACAGACACACCCATCACCCGCTTCCGAAATTACCTCCGAATCAACACCGCTCATCCCAACCCAAACTACGCCACCGCCGTCAACTTCCTCACCACTCTCGCCACCTCCATCCACCCCACTATCCAAACCAAAACCCTCTACCTCTCCACCCCACAAAAGCCCCATCTTATAGTAACTCTCCCCGGCTCCAACCCTTTTCTCCCCTCCATCCTCCTCAATTCCCACCTCGATTCCGTCCCCGCCGAACCCACTAAGTGGACCCACCCACCATTCTCCGCCCACATCGACTCCACCGGAAAAATCTTCGCCCGCGGCTCCCAGGATGACAAATGCATCGCCATCCAATACCTCGAAGCAATCCGTAATATTTTCAATTCCGACCCTAATTTCAAACCCCTTCGAACGATTCACATATCGTATGTTCCGGAAGAGGAAATTGGTGGGTTTGATGGGATGATGAAGTTTGTTGAGTCTAAGGAGTTTAAGGAATTGAATGTTGGGTTTGTGTTAGATGAAGGGCAAGCTTCGGTTACTGATGAATTTAGGGTTTTTTATGCTGACAGGTCTCCTTGGAATGTGGTAATTAAGGCTGTTGGTGAGCCGGGGCACGGGTCAAGGCTGTTTGATAATAGTGCTATGGAGAATTTGATGAAGAGTGTTGAGGTTATTTCCAAGTTTAGGGAGAGTCAATTTGATTTGGTTAAGGCTGGATTGGCTGCTAATTCTGAAGTTGTTTCAGCTAATCCTGTTTATTTGAAAGCTGGAACTCCTACTCCTAGTGTGAGTTTTTGTATGATCTTAGCTTTTTGTTATGTGTTTACTTGTTGTGAATCTTTGACATTAATGGTGGCATGTACTGGATATTGGTGTTGATTTGTGCAGGGGTTTGTGATGAACATGCAACCCTCTGAGGCAGAAGCAGGATTTGACGTCCGGTTGCCACCAACGGTTGACCCGGATTTGTTGATTAGACGAATTGCAGATGAATGGGCACCTGCTCACAGGAACTTGACATTTGAGGTGAATACTTTCTCTTCATTATCATATTTTGTTTCGAGTTTAAGTGATAATATTTTAATTCGCATTTGAATCTTAATGAGTGTGTGTATTAACTTCAGTAAGGAGTAAAACTGGTTGGTTACTGTATTCCAATGGTTGTGTCAGTAAACAAAGTTGAAGTAACGGTGTGGTGTTCAGGAGGGTCGTATTACGGTATGATTGACTACTTTAGATCATGTATGTAGGAAGTAAGTCAATCACTCAAGTAGGTGAAGGGGAATAGTTGTCTAATTACGGATCCAGTTGTAATTTAAATTCCTGTAAACTTGGGATGGAGAACAGTAGTCAAATTACAAGATTCAGGAAACTTTCCATGGATAATAGTAATTTTTTCTTGAACATGCTCAAGTGATGTACTGAACAGCAAACTACTTGTATTGTCCTCAAACCAGTGTGACATATCGTTTCGTCCAAGTGATATCGCCGCTAGCCTCAAATGTGTAGGTTGAAATTTTGATAAGATCCTCTTCTCTCTAACTAAAATAGCACTAATATTCCTCAAGTTTCAAACAACAACAACAACAACAACAAAGCCTTAGTCCCAAAATAATTTGGGGTCGGCTAACATGAATCCTCATATGTTATCGTGAAAAAAAAATAAATTAAAAAATTAAATTAAAAAAATTAAAAAATAAAAAATAAAATAAAATAAATAAATAAATAAATAAATAAATAAAAATAAAAAAATAAAAAAATAAAAAATAAAAAAATCAACCCCAGCATGGATTTTTGCCCTCCACTCCGGCCTCTTCAACACCATACTTTCATCCACTCCAAGTAAATTCATATCATTTTCAACTACTCTAATCCAAGTTTGTTTGGGTCTTCCCCTACTCCTCGCCATTTTATCATTTCTCCACTGTTCGGCCTCTGTGGTGCATCGCTCGGTCTCCTTCTCACGTGTCCAAACCACCGTAGACGATTTTCCCTCATTTTATCCTCGATGGGCGCAACTCCTACTTTACCTCGATCACCTCATTCCTCAACCGATCCTTTCTTGTATGACCGCACATCCATTGAAGCATACGCATCTCCGCCACATTCAATCTTATGCACGTGACACCGTTTCACGGCCCGACATTCGGTCTTGAGTAAAGCAATGCGGCCTAATTGCCGTGCGGTAGAATTTTCCCTTTAATCTATTGGGCATGCCGCGATCACATAGAAACCCCGTAGCACTCTTCCACTTCAACCAACCTGCTTTAATCCTATGAGCCACATCTCCATCTAATTCTCCATCCTTTTGGATAATTGATCCAAGATAGCGAAAAAACTTCGAAGCTTGGATAATATTTCCATCAAATGTGACCGCCCGCCTCCCTACTTCCAACTACGCTAAACTTACACTCCAAATATTCGGTCTTGCTTCAGCTAATCGAAAACCTCGAGATTCCAAAGTGTGTCTCCATGACTCCAATTTACTTTCAACACCCTCTCTTGTCCTCATCAATCAAGACAATATCATCTGCGAACAGCATACACTTTGGTATATCATCTTGGGTGACCTCGTCAATTCGTCCATTATCAAAGCAAAAAGAAAGGGGCTAAGTGCGGAACCTTGATGCACTCCAATCTTTATAGGGAACTCTTGAGTCTTTCCCAACTAGTAAATACACAAGTACTAACTCCATTATACATGTCCTTGATAATATCAATATATTTCTTTGACACACCCTTCTTTGTTAATGCCCACCAAAGTACCTCTCTTGGCACTTTATCATATGCCTTCTCCAAATCAATGAAAACCATATACAAATCTTTCTTTTGATCCCGATATTTCTCCATGGTTTGTCTCATAAGGTATATTGCCTCCATAGTCGATCTTCCTGGCATAAACCCAAATTGGTTATCCGAAATATCCACAATTTTTCTCAGCCTTTGTGCAATCACTCTTTCCCAAAGTTTCATAGTATGGCTCATTAGTTTGATCCCCCGATAGTTGGCACAATCTTGGACATCACCTTTATTCTTATACAAAGGGATCAGAGTACTCTTCCGCCACTCCAATGGCATTGTGTTAACTCTCCATATCTTGTTAAATAGCGTTGTTAACCAATCTACTCCCCTCTCCCCGAAACATCTCCAAACCTCAATTGGTATACCATCCGGTCCAACGGCTTTCTTCAATCTCATCTTTTTCATTGCCATTTCCACTTCACTCTTTCGAATTCTCCGCATAAAATCTCGATTAACCATACTCGAAGAGATATTTAAATCTCCAACATCTGCTCTTGACCGCCGTTGAACAAGTTATCAAAGTACGAACTCCATCTATCTTTTATCTCTTTATCCCGACTAAAACTCTTTGGTCTACATCCTTCACACATTTAACCGTCCCGATATCTCGTGTCCTCTTATCCCTCATACGAGCGAGTACGTAGATGTCCTTTTCCCCTTCTTTTGTATCCAACTTATCATAAAGTTTCGATTCACCTTTGCTCTTTGCGTCTCTTACTACTTTCTTAGCATCTCTTCTAGCTTCCTTATACTTCTCATAGTTCTCGTCGCTCCTACATTTCCCCAATAATTTGTAGCATTCTCGCTTGCCCTTTATTGCTTGTTTTACTTCCTCGTTCCACCATGATGTGTCCTTACTTGGTGGCCCATTTCCTCTAGATTCTTCAAGGACTTCTTTCGCCACATCCTTTATGGTATGTACCATCTTAGTCCAAGTCGAATCTATATCCATATCCTCCATATTATCCGCCCAAATACCGGTATCGACCATCTTAGCTACAAATTTCGGTTGATTTTCCCCTTGAAGTCTCCACCACTTGATTCTAGGGTCTACCTGTAATTTTCTCTTCCTCGAAATTCTCTTACTTCGAAAATCAAGTACCACCAGTCTATGTTGAGTTCTTTGTGCTCTCACAGGAACAACCTTGCAATCTGTATAACTCTTTCTACAAGTATTTCTTACTAAGAAGAAGTCAATCTGACTCGCATTACCTCCACTCCTATAGGACACCAAGTGAGATTCTCTCTTCTTGAACCAAGTGTTCATTATACTCAAGTCATATGCCAACACAAAGTCCAAGATACTATTTCCTGCTTCATTCCTCTCTCCAAAACCAAAACCTCCATGTATGCTCTCAAAGCCATATCGACTAGACCCCACATGTCCGTTCAGATCACCACCAATCACTAATTTCTCTCCACTAGGTACTCGTTGCACTACCTCCTCCAAATCTTCCCAGAACACTTGTTTAATAGATGCATCCAACCCTATTTGTGGTGCATAGGCGGAAATAATAGTTATAATATCATCACGTATCACCAGTTTAATGCCCATAATTCGATCACTCTTCCTGTATACTTCCACCACATCATTAATATACTCCTTATCAATAATGATACCCACTCCATTTCTACCCTTATCCTTTCCTGAGTACCAAAGCTTAAAACCCCAAGGCGATATTTCTTTTGCTTTCTCTCCAACCCACTTAGTTTCCTGTAAACACATTATGTGAATCTTCCTCCTCCTCATAACTTCCACCACCTCTGTTGATCTCCTGTCGATGATCCAATGTTCCAAGTTCCAAAGCGCATCCCACTACCCTTACACCTACCATGGACTAGCTTCTTTACCCGCACTCGTCCGCAATGCGGGAACCCTTGCATATTTGACACCACCCCCGTGCGAAGAGATGGCGCGTCGCTTCCGGGCGACGACCTAGCAACCTTTGCATACTTATCACTACACCCAGGTCTTTGAAGTGTAGCGCACCCTTGCATATTTGACACCACCCCCGGGCGAAGAGATGGCGCGTCGCTTCCGGGCGACGACCTAGCAACCTTTGCATACTTATCACTACACCCAGATCTTTGAAGTGTAGCGCGTCGCTGCTGAGGAAACGCCCCAACGATATTCATAATCCGATTCATGTCATGTTAATGTGACAAATTTTTACGCTGGCTGTCACATGCCTACCGCAACCCTCGCCCTTTATCCTGACTTGGGACAGGCAAGGATAAATCCTTGGTGGGTTTCTCAAGTTTCAAAGAGTAATAAAATAAATTCATCATGGCCAAACATATAGGTATATATAGTGCTTACCCAATAAGCTTGTTACCCACTACAAGGATACCTTTCTTGTACTTCCTACTTCATTTAAATGAATGCTCTTTTGTTGAAAAACAATGACTTAAGGTAAACAACCTAGCATGACAGGCAATAATAAAGAAAGATTGAGGTCACGTCAATCATGTGGATGTTGAGGGATAATTTCCTCCCCGAGTGAGGTTGAAATGAACTTTTATTGGAAAAATATCTCATGTTAGGTGTTTGATAAAAAATGCACCAAGAGAATGGACCAGAAATCCACCTAAAATGGGAAAAGACCAGAAGTAGAAAGAAAAACCCAGCAGGAAGAAGAAGACAGATCTCCTATCAATCTGAATTTAAAACAGCATAGTCTTAACTAGCACTCCAAGCTTGAGTTTTAAAATAAACAGCCACGGAAACAAAAATGATTTTTTCCTAGAAAACAACAAGGAACTTTGACTGATCACGAAGAATGTTGGAGTTGTCACCGTATCCAAATGCACCAAAATTTGGAGAAGCACCGTATGGCCTTAGAGTCCTTCTGTCATACTGACTTTGAATTGAACAAACTAAAGATGCGTAACAACTCAATAATCTCATTATGTATTGGGAACTGTGTTTGTATGCTCAAATGTTATTTTAAAGATGGGAGCAGCTTCTGCATTAATACTTGCAGCATTACAGAAAAAGTACCATGTCGAATGAAATTAAATAAATGATCCTAGTATATAACCTTTACTGCTGAGGTCACTTTGATCCATTCATCGGGAAGCAATATCAGCACAAAAGATGGAAAGTCAAAAGATGGAAGCAATATCAGCGTAAAAGATGAAAAAGGAGAGTAGCCACCAAATAGTCAAAAGGCAAATCAAACAACTATTAAGGATAAGGATATTGTTTGACTGCTCTTCTAAATTAATTATTATTAATTCTATTATTTAATTTTGAAATCTTTGTAAAGCCTATAAAAGGGGCCAGTTGAATAAGGAAATAGGCATTGAAGTTTTGTAAGCAAAGAACAATGGGGGAGTTTGTGGAATTCTCAATAAAAAATTCCAACTTCTGCTCGCAAACTAATCTCTCTTTATTATATATTTTTTTTCCAGTTCAATCCCAGCCTTAACCATAGCTAAACCATCTCATTCTAAAGCTTCTTTTCCAGCCATCAGAAGGCCCGTGACGCGTTCCTATACTAAGTCAGCTTGTAACATTGGTTCCATTGCCGGCGTCATGGGCGATTCATATGCAACGAAAGAGGAAGTTTCTGCCATCAGGGAGTCTGTCACCCGTCCGGAAGTGATGATGAGCAAAATGATTGAAGACAAAGGAAAAGGACCTACTGAAGAATCAAAATCTGTGGTTGCTGATCAAGGCTTAACACCCAATGGCAACATGGATTTTGCTGGGTCTAATAACCAAGGGTTACAACTGGAGTTTCCTCTCTTTTTCGGAACAGAGGATCCCCTAAGTTGGCTGTATCGTTGTGAACTTTATTTCATGAATCAGAACATACCTCCGGCGAGGCATGTCTCAATGGCTGCATATTATTTGACAGGAGAAGCTCAGTTGTGGTATCACCATTTGCGTCAAGATCAACCTCATCTTTCTTGGGAAGTCTTTCGGGATTATTGCATTCACAGATTCGGGCCCCCAGGGGGTGCAAATCCATTAGGAGACTTGACCAACCTCAAGCAACAAGGCCGCTAAGTTGAGGAGTACATTAAGGATTTTCAGAATCTGCTAGCCCGTGTTCCACCCTTGCATATGGAGTACCAAGTATCAATTTTCACAGCCGGGCTCGATGAGGTTTTGAGGTTAGATGTCGAGTATCAAAGACCATTAAACCTGACAATGGCAATTAGTGTCTCAAGACTCTTCGCGAGAAAACTGCACCTATGGACTTCTACTCCATCCAAACAGCCTTGTCTGCCACCAATAGCCTCAAAACTCCCACCACCAACAACCGTAACTCGACAACCAGTAGCTGCAGCTGCAAGTTCTACTCCAGTACGCACGGCTTTACCACAACATGTAAAGCGGCTGTCTAAAGCAGAAGCAGCTGAAAGGAGAGCAAAAGGTCTTTGCTACAATTGTGATGAAACATTTATTCCCGGCCATAAATGTAAAAGGTTATTCTGCCTTTGGATGGACGATGAAGACGATGAAGAAGGGGTTAACAGTTAAATGAGCATGTTGTTTCCCTCTACGCTATGGCTGGACTTCGTCATCCTAATACACTACAAGTGCACGTGCAAGTGGCAAATACTTCGGTACTAGCTATGATCGATTCGGGAAGCACCCACAATTTTATCAACACAACCACCGCTATCTTCCTCGGGCTACCTATAACAACTCGACCTGATTTCCGTGTGATAGTGGCGAATGCGAAAAGCTTCAGAGCACAGGAGTTTGTGAACGTGTACAACTAAGTAAGGATGGAGCCTCTTTTCTTGTAAATCTTTTTGTGTTACCCTTATCTGGCTTTGATGTTGTTCTGGGAGTGAAATGGTTGAAGGAATTGGGAGATATTATGTGCAATTTTAGGGAGCAAAGGGTTACATTTAATCTGCAAGGACGAACCATGACATAGACAGGAGAAACCCGCCAAACACTGTCTTGTTGTACTCGATGCGCCCAACATTTTCCAATGAGCAGGCAATGGAGGAAATTTTGCTCTCTTTTGGTGCCATTTTTACAGAACCCACAACATTGCCTCCCACACGAAAGTGTGATCATCGGATTTAAAAACCGGTGCAGATCCAGTAGTAGTAAGGCCATATCGCTACCCACAGTTGCAAAAGGATGAAATTGAGAAGCAATGTTCAGAGATGCTCGCAAAGGGACTGATCCAGACAAGTAGAAGTCCATTTTCCTCACCGGTGTTGTTGGTTACCAAGAGTGACAACACTTGGCGTTTCTGCGTGGATTATCGAGAATTAAATGAGTAAACTATTAAGGATAAATTTCCTATCCCGATAATTGATGAGCTCTTAGATGAACTTAATGGATCCCGCTTTTTCTCGAAGCTTGATTTACGCTCAGGATACCACCAAGTGCGAATGAGCCCGAAAGATGTGGAAAAGACGGCATTTCGCACCACCACGGTCATTTTGAGTTTCTTGTGATGTCATTTGGCCTATGCAACGCGCCATCAACCTTCCAAGCACTTATGAATGAAGTATTCGGGCGTTATCTTCGTAAATTTGTATTAGTATTTTTTTATGACATTTTGATTTACAGCCATACTTGGGTGGAGCATCTGCAACACATTAGAATTATGTTTAGGTTACTGCAGCTCCATCAATCATACCTAAAAAGATAGAAGTGTGTTTTTGGTGTAAAAGAGGTCTCTTATTTCGGTCATGTAATTAACTCCCAAGGTGTGGCAGCAGATAGATCAAAAATTCAGGCTATTCTTGACTGGCCGGTACCAGCCACGACAACTGCTCTTTGGGGATTCATTGGACTTGCTGGTTTCTACAGGTGATTTATTCGGAATTTTGGAGTATATGCCGCACCATTGACTGCACTTCTTCGACGAAACTCTTTCTCTTGGTCTAGTGAATCCCAAATGGCCTTTGACAAGGTGAAGAATGCTTTATCCAGTGCACCTGTATTGCAATTACCTGACTTCTCAAAGCCATTCTTGATTGAATGTGATGCATCAGGGGTGGGAATTGGTGCAGTGCTTCAGCAAGATGGACATCCCATTGCTTTCTTCAGCAAGAAACTTGCGGATCGTCACCTTAAACTTCCAGCATATGAGCGAGAATTAATTGGTCTAGTGCAGGCTATACGGAATTGGAGACATTATCTCTGGGGGGGGGGGGGGCATCACTTCCCTAGCTTCAAGCTTGAGGACAAGCTTGATCTCAATGGAGGGAGTAATGATGCATTCATCGGGAAGCAATATCAGCGCAAAAGATGGAAAGATGGAAAGTCAAAAGATGGAAGCAATATCAGCGTAAAAGATGGAAAAGGAGAGCAGCCACCAGATGGAAAGTCAAAAGGCAAATCAAACAACTATTAAGGATAAGGATATTGTTTGACTGCTCTTCTAAATTAATTATTATTAATTTGTTATTTAATTTTGAAATCTTTGTAAAGCCTATAAAAGGGGCCAGTTGAATAAGGAAATAGGCATTGAAGTTTTGTAAGCAAAGAACAACGGAGGGAGTTTGTGGAATTCTCAATAAAAAATTCCAACTTCTGCTTGCAAACTAATCTCTCTTTATTATATATTTTTTTTTCCAGTTCAATCCCAGCCTTAACCATAGCTAAACCATCTCATTCTAAAGCTTCTTTTCCAGCCATCAGAAGGCCCGTGACGCGTTCCTATACTAAGTCAGCTTGTAACACACTTTTATTCAGTGAGTTTTACTATAATACATAGTATTACGGAACAGCACAATTCCTAGTTTTGCTTGGAATCTAAGGATTATAAAACTCTGCTAGTGATAAGCTACACAGTTGCCAAACAGCTCTTGCTCAAGCAGCTCAGTGCTACCTTTCCATGTGAAAAGTGAAGGGTTTAATGCCCACCAGTGTCCGAACCCCCTCCTCAAAGGGTCCCCTTTGGAATATACTAGGCTTATTAAGCCCTAAGCTTATAAAATACAGTTAAAATAATGTTACTCAGTTGATATTCATTAGAAATTAGTCTTCAGAAATCCCCGCATAATATTTACTAGGAAAAAATAATTGCAAATAAGTTTACCTCGAGATACAAAAATAAAATCTCAGACCGACCTCCTTCCAACTTTCCTCATCTTCCATTCATCTTGTGGGCACGTTCCTTATGGAGCATGGTACTGGAATAATGGGAGGACATACATCTGTGCTAGAGTGACTATAAGCAATTAACGACGACACTGTGTTTGTTTTCAAATGTGTAATATCATGTTGAGTTTTTGCCATATTAGATACGCACCTTAGGAATATTTTTGTTTTTATTTTTATATATGCTATATGACAAGACTTTGTGGTCTAGTTTATCTGAGGAACTGTATTTAATTATCACGTTAAGAAAATAGTAATTGAGACAAGAGTTCTCTTGGGCACGTTTTAAGTGGATAGATTCAAGGATGCATAGGCTGCATATTGAAGTTTAGAGTTTGCCTTTGTTGGGCATGTGTTCTGAACTGATGTTTAAGATATATGCCCAACTTGGATAACTTCCTCCAGCCTCAAATCTAAGCCAAAAATTGGAATTTTTTTGTTGCATTAAATATAAGCTAAACTCCTCAATTCCAATGCAACTGTATTCAATACTCATTTACCAAAAATGCCCCTAGTTAACTATCCCTTTTCAAATATAAGTGCACATTAATTAGACATTTAATTGGAGGATATATTATAACACATTTTTTTATAAAATCAAGACAATCAGAGTAACTAATTTTTTAATCTGTGTGAAAATAGTTATTTCTGCTAATAAATGAGCTCGGCGGGAGTAGTTAGAATCATACTATGCCACCTCAGCTATAGAAGATAGCCAACATTTTCAACTGTGGTGTTTGCAATTGATACCATATGTCAGCTTGATTTATGATCATATTGGTTTGCAGGTTATATACTTTGTGTGGTTTATACTTCACAGATATTTCTTCAGCCAATATTCGGTTCACTACTTAAGAATTGTAGTTGACTTGAACACCAATAGGCTACAAGTTCATGGCTTGACCTCCAACTCTTGTTGGGATCTCATTTCTTGCTTCTGTTTCTTTTTCTCCATGTACAGTTTTAGAAGTTCTGAACTCGTTTTAATACGGTTGGTTACTTTTCTCGCATGTCAATTTCCTGTTCAATAAAAAGATCAATATATCTTATCATTTCTAGTTTATTTTCAGAAATTGGTGATTTATGATCACAATGGTTTGCATGTTAAGTACTCCCTTAATCCCTAAATGAATGTCCAACTTTCACTTTTAGGGACATGTGCAACAATGTTGAACTTAAGCATTTTTAGTAGCATAAGTACATAAAAACCCTCAATGATCTCAATATATTGCATCACAAGTCTTAAGTGTGAATTAGAACTTCTTGTATTATGAGGGAGGAGTAGGTAACTTCCCAAAAATTTGGACATTCGTTTTGGGACTTTTTTTTTTTTTTTTTTTTTGGAAATTTGGTTGTTCATTTAGGGATGGAGGGAGAACTTGGACTTGGTGTGGTTTATACTTCACAGTTTTTTTTTTGGCCACGTATATGGTTTCTCTTGCATTGAGTGTTGTCCTTCTTTAGGCCAACAACCCCGGTTCACCACTTTATTATTGTAATTGACTTAACACCGATAGGCTACAATTTCATGGCTTGACCAACAACTCTGTTTTGTGAGCTCATTCTTGTTCCTGTTCTCACTATGATATGCAGATTACAAAGAAAGGACCACTCAGAGACTATATGGGGCGACCTCTAATGACAGCCACTAACGATTCCAACCCATGGTGGATAATTTTTAACAAAGCCGTTACTGCTGCTGGTGGAAAACTGGCAAAGCCTGAAATATTATCTTCAACTACAGATGCACGGTTTATGAGACAGCTTGGAATTCCTACATTGGGTTTCTCTCCAATGAAAAATACCCCCATCTTACTTCATGATCATAATGAGGTATGACAATCTTGTTATTATGTCTTAGGTTTTGTGTCGGATTGTTTATTATATTCATTAACATGTTTTTTAATTTTTATTTTGCAGTTCTTGCAAGACACAGTGTTCTTGGAGGGAATTAAGGTATATGAATCCATAATTAACTTGTTGGGTTCTTTCGATGGAGTTTCTCCTTGATAAATAGTGTAGCTTATGGATTAAATAGCCAATA
Organism: Adenophora triphylla var. japonica; assembly: GCA_022495995.1. Lineage (NCBI taxonomy): Eukaryota > Viridiplantae > Streptophyta > Magnoliopsida > Asterales > Campanulaceae > Adenophora > Adenophora triphylla. The sequence goes on along the minus strand of JAFEMH010003101.1, from coordinate 155,405 downwards.
TATTTTCTGTTCGAAATTAGCTATTGCTTGCATGAGCACACGTCCCGATCATGTAATGGGGACAGTCTGAATATATTTGTATCCCTGACTATTTACGTAGAAGTATACGGTTACTTCACCATAGAATAGATTTCGAGCCAGTGTCCTGGTTATCGACCGAGGGAAATGGTGGAATATGCAAGTGTTTATGTAATAGGAGATCTAGATGAAACCTTGAGTTTGTATTGGAAAAAATATAAGCACTTCTGGGGGTGTAAATGGTTCTGTTTGGGCAAATTTAAGAACCGAACCACTAATAATCGATTTGAAAAAATCTCAAAACGAACTGAATCATGAAAAAAATTCAAACGGAATCAAACCAAACTGTCTTGGTTTGGTTTGAACCGAGGTTTAAACCATAATTCAAATTATTGTGCAAGCCATGAAATAGAACATTGCTTAAACCATTAATTAGAATATGGTTTCAGACTACATAATTCATTGTCATGTTTGTTTAAATTTTTCAGACATAACATACAGAATATGTTTAGTATTTAAACACAAATTGAAATTGTGCTTCAATGTTTATGATAATAACATGCCATTTGGGTATTTGTAATGGTATGTGCTAAATGGTGAATTAGCATTATTACAAGAAGATTAACCAAAATAAAAAAAGGTTATGTACTAAAATTCATTAATAGAATTAGAGGTTTTCAAATCTAAATATGAGTTGAATATTAAAGATATACTCCCTCCGTCCCGGCCGAAGCGTCACTTTTTACCCAAAATGGCGTCCCATTTATAGCGTCACCCTTTCCTAAAAAGGAAACTTTTATTAATATTTTATTATCTCATCCACTATTCCCTCCACTAATTCTCTCTCCTCTACACTCACAACACTTTTAAAATTCACTATTTCCTCCACTAATTCTCTCTCCTATTTTTAAATTACACTCACAACATTTTTACTTCCCACACTTTTTCTTAATTTGCGCGCCACCCCTAAAAGGGTGACGCTTCTACCGGGACGGAGGGAGTACATATCTACGGTTAATATCAAACGGTTTGGTGTTTCGGTATCGCGGTATCGAACCGTGGTTTGTAGGTATAGACCGCATATCAAATTGAACCACATGGTTTGGCAATAATTGAAATTGAATCAAATTACTATTATTTGAAAATTGAACTAAATTGTGTTATTTGGTTTTGTTTGATTCTGAATTGCAGTTTGAACCGAACCACTTACCCTAAGCACTTACGTTGAGTAAAAAGTTTGTATTGGAAAAAAAATTAAATGGGTAACTATGGATTTTTGCCCAAACATTTATTTTATATTATTTTTCAGGGGTGAGCAGAAAAACCGAAAAATCGAAAAAATCAAATAAAATCGAAAAAATCGACGTCGAAAAATCGTACCAACGGTTAATTGGATAGGTACGGTTTATGAAATATTGAAAAATCGAATCTATCGGTTCGGTTTGGGATACATGATTTCATACCGATTACTCACACCGAACCGTACCGATATGCTTCTAAATAATAAATATTCATAATATTTACTATAATTTTACATCTATTCAATTTTCATATATATTAAATAAATAAAAATTATCTTCAAGATTACAAGATTTAGTAAATCTTATCAAAGTCAAAGCCAATTAGTCATATTAAATATTCTTTAACCTCACATCGCTTGAATATCCTTTAATTTGGCCAATTAGCCAATTGGCCAATTAGCCAAATTAAAAATCCTTTAACCAGCCTGACGCCTATTCGTATTCGCCTCCCCAATCGCTTGATCGCAATACGCAATCTTATCTTCAAAGATTTACAAGATTTGGTGTCTTTGCTATGATGTTTTTTTATGGTTTCTCTGCGTATATTTAATTGATATAAAACTTGTGATCTTGAAATTGAATTACTGGTTATGCTTTACAAAAGATGACTCATGGTTGATTGTGTGTGTTGTTTTGGTGGATTGGTTTTAAGACCGAATATTATCGAACCGACACTTACCGAAGCCGAAAACCGACTACACCGAATCGAGCTAAAACCGAGTGGTGGCGGTTTACTAAAATTAAAAACCGAATACTTTTGGTTCGATAATGATTTTAGCCTAATATCGAGCCAAATCGTACCGAACACACCCCTATTATTTTTACCTGTCAAAAAACATACTAGAACTTTTGCATGTGGTTATGATTACATGAATTTTTCTTCCATCCTATTCAATTGTATTTTATATTTCAAAACCTAACCTTTCTGCGAAATAGTATGAAGTCCAATTTATCTGTAAACATGTTTGTGAATGCATACAAGAGGAAATATTGCTAAGTTACACTTCATCCATCCCGAAATGATTTTTTTTTCCAATTTTTTTTGTTGTTGTTGTTGTTGTTGTTGCCTATATGAATGTATTTTAATCAATAAATTTAGTTTAATTTTATTATTTTAATAAAAATTTATTATTTATACACCCTTATAAATACTATTAATAACAATTTTTAAATATTTATTAAAATAATTAAAATAGGTTAAAATTATTTTTCAAAATACCTCCATATTGATAACCGATAAAAAGTTAGAAGATTTCGCAAAGAATAGAGTTATAGACTCTAGCCATGAAAAGTTGAAAGCCGTCATTGATATGCAGTTTACTTTGCTTGGCACTAAATTGCTAAACATACCCTTAATGAAGTTCACTTTTAATCAACATATTTTCTATCATTCTAAGTGCAAATTATGATTGAAAAATGTGAATAATGTAATTTCATTATAAATAAGGTACTCATTGTAAAATATAAATCTTAAAAATTGAACATTTAGTTTGTGTTATTCTGATCCATAATAGGTATGTACTTTTTTAGTCTGTTGCATTTTCGCTTGTAGATGTTCATTTAAAATGTCTTACATATTAGTAATAAATATTGCATAAACCATTTATCACTATGTTTGAACCTTTTGATAGTTTTTAAACATTTGGGTTATATTTTTGGTAATGATGAACACTTCGGGCCTGAATCCGTGGGCCGGCCTGTAGGCCTGCTATTCGCCGCCAGCCAGTTCACCGTCTGCCTAGTCCACCAAGCCCAACCTTGTAAAGAGGCAGACCGAATCTGAAATATAGGCTACGGGCCGGACCAAGTGCACATGATTTTTGGGCCTGCCCAACCCGGCACGGCCTAACCCGCCCATATGCAAAATTTCAGTTTTTTTTAATCAATATTAACTATTATGAAGCTTGGCACATAATAATGAACAATGGGCCAGCCCGCCCAGGCCTAACCCGCCCAACCAAGAGCCCGTCTGATCCGCGTATTGACCCAACCTGTTCATTTCGAGTCCGCGGGTAAAACCCGATCTGCCCCCTGATGTGCCATAATCGGCTAGGGCCATTTGCCCGTGATTTTATTAAAACGGGCTCGACATTTTTTGTTGTTTCTTTCTAAATTTCAGAAAATTAAAAAGGAGAAATGAGGGAAGTGGGAATCGAACTTGGACCATATACAAGTGAAGGAAAAAACTTAACCATTTTAATTATAACTTTCATGTGCCATGCTTTATAATAGTTAATATTGATTAAAAAAATTGAAATTTTACGTATGGGCGGGTTAGGCGGTGGCGGGTTGGGCCTATATTTCAAATCCGGTCTGCCTTTTCTTCACGGGCTGGGCTTGGCTGCCCGGTGGCGGATTAGGCAGGCGGGCGGCGAATAGTAGGCCTACGGGCCGGCCCACAAATTCTGGCCCGAAATGTTCATCATCAATGCCACATGAAAGTAATTGTTAAAGTGGTTAAGTTCTTTCCTTCACTTGTATATGTTTCAAGTTCGACTCCCACTTCCCTCATTTCACAGTTTGCATTTTCTGAAATTTAGAAAGAAACCAAAAAAAACCCGTCGAGCCGAATTATGACACATCAGGCGGGCCAGACCGGGCATGGCCCGCAAGCTCGAAATGCACAAGTCAGGATAATTCGCGAATCTGGCAGGCTCTTGATAGGGTGGGCCGGGCCACTCGGCCTGACCCATTTCCATAATCAATTGTTGGCCTCTTATTTTAAGAACAAAACTATGTTATTGTTGGCAAAATTACAATAACATAAGAAAAAAATATAAAAATTGAAATACAATTATAAACTGAAATTGGATCAATAAACTGTAAATAAACAAAACAGCGTGCACGAGCCCTGATGAATCAGTATCCTTAACACATATTCATCACCTCACCGATATTGTTTGATGCTGCATTGCATGCGAGTCTCCCAGGATAGAACGTGCAGACCGGGGTCACTTTGCACCTAAAGTTCCCGAGAAATTGGCAGAGTGCCTGGACATTATAACCACCACAATGCGAATATGCAAGGAGGCCAAGGAAAATATGTAACAATATTCAACGAGAGAGAGATGGGAGGCTGCTGGAAAACTTAGTGTGCTTAAAATGGTTTGTGATTGCTCAATCTTATAATTATAACTGGCCAAAATGAACTGTCAGAATTAATCATGAAATTAACATTATTTTAATTTTGTATTAATCCTAATTCAAATGTTACAAACGAAAGAAATCAAATACTCCCTCCGTCCCACAACAAGTGACACACTTTGCTATTTTGGGCGTCCCACTGATAAGTCACACTTCCTAAAATGGCAAAGAATCTTTACTATTCCCTCCACTCATTCTCTCTCTTACATTATTTTAATACTCACAACACCATTATAATTTACTATTCTCTCCACTCATTCTCTCTCCTACTTAACTATCTACACTCACAATACATCAACCTTTTCACTTTTTTCTTAATTTCCGTGCGAAACAGTAACTGTGTCACTTGTTCTGGGACAGAGGGAGTATGTTATTAAGTGTTAGTGTATTACAAACGAAAGAAATCAAATATGATATTAAGTGTTCGTGGCAGTTACAATCTGTTTATTTATGGGAATTTCTGATTTGGAATTTTGTTTTAAAAAGCAAAAGGTGAGATAGCGTGAGTAAACCTTTAGAGCTACATTCGTGTCCGCAGCCCAAATTTCATTTCGGTCCATCATTTGCACCCTCATGCGCACCTGTGCGCGAGATAGCATCTATGCCACACATTCATACCCCTTATCAAAGTATAGGAATATATAAACTTGCTAGATTTTACATTCTCATTACATGTGGGATAACCATATTTTCTCTCTTTTAACCCACTAACTTTGAGCCTTAATATCTCATTTATCAATGTCAAAATCTTATAAAAAATGCATTTTTTCTTAAGCTTAAGGAAAAACGTGTTTTGTTTCTTCGCTGGTGCCAGTGTGCCAGTGCGTGTGTAACAAAGTGCCAGAGTTAGTGTAAAATAGTGACAGTGCATGTGTAACAAAGTGCCAGTGTTAGTGTAAAATAGTGCCAGCGCATGTGTAATAAAGTGCCAGTGAAACGCCCTAGGGTGCGATCGCCTCTTCCTAGGGTGCGATCGCCTCATTTCCACTGAACGGCATCGCGCGATCGCCCCAAGGATGGGCACAATCGCTCCCTTTGTCCAGAAATTCAGTGCCAGTGCATGTGTAACAAAGTGCCAGTGCATGTGTACCAAAGTGTCAGTGTTAGTGTAAAAGAGTGCCAGTGTGTAGAGTGTCAATGCATCCAAGGATAGGCGCGATCGCTCCCTTTGTCCAGAAACTCAGTGTCAGTGCATGTATTATTAAGTGCCAGTGTAAAATGATTTTTTCTTAAGCTAAAAAAAAACACGTTTTTTATAAGACCAACTCTTTATCAATTAACCATTTTGGACGAATAAATATTTGATCTCAATGTTTTCACGGAGTAGAACACAAATCCACATTTAATTTGGTCATTTACCAAATAACACATTTAGAAAAAATTCTCAAATTTACTTTACACCCACTTATATTTTTTATATTTTTCACCATTTATAGTTATACGGTAAGATAATTATCCTTCTTGTAAGTTTTACGGTTCATGGGACTGAACTAATTTGAAATCTAGGAACGTTTAGAAATTTAAGATTTTAGTGTATGAGCTAATTCGAAAAAAAAGAAAGAAAGATATATATGAAAAAAAAAACACAAGATTTTGGGGGAAACTAGTTTCTCCTTAAGTTATAGAAAATCTTGTTTTATAAACTGTTTCTAAATATTCACTAACTACTTACAAGTAGAAAAAAAGTGAACTTTTTATAATTTATGAAAAAATTAGTTTTTTCCAAAACTTGCTCAAAAAAAAAATCATGATTGAGCAAAATTTGAAAATTTTAGAACATCTATTTTGATGATAGGAAGATAGTAGAAAAATAATAAAAGGAAAGTCCGATGAATTTGCTTGAATATTGTTGTTATGTTTATTAAGAATACAAAGAACCTAGATACCTCAATGATGTTGGGTCATATTCAAGTTTACTGAACAAGATCACGTTGAAAGATCATCTTGTCGTCACATCTCCAACTACAACACATTCAATTAATATACCTATGCTATTACTAGTACATGTTCGAGAAATATCCAATATATATATTTACAAAATTAAAAATTTGTAAAGTGAATATTATTAACACGTGTATAGATCATATGTTAAGAGTGATCAGATCATATGTTAAGAGTGATCTAGCTTAACCAGATGTCTTGAATTTGAGTTTGAAATTGTCAATGGCTTCACTGGAAAGAGATGTTACCGTAGATGTTACCCTACACCTTGGATAACACACTGACGGACAGCACACACACACCAAATAAAATAGTTTGTAAAAATTTTGTGCAGCGGAAATAAATAACATAAGATATAATTTTCTCAAGTTATATAAATATATAACTTGAGTGTGCCTAGATGGCGAAGACTTTATAATCAATATAGAAAAATTACAAAGCCGAAAGTTCCCTATTGCTAATACAATGATAATGCTCTATGGAACTAAATGAGACAAAGAACGAATCCTATCCTTAGCCAACACTCTCTTAAACACTCAGTGTTTAAGCTAGAATCACAAGGGAGGAAGGATATGCGAACCAAAAAACTTTGTCTCTCTTGTGCTATGGTGTGTGTGTTTGATATTTGGCCTACTTCAAATGAAACACACCTAGCCTATTTATAGCCTTTCAATACCTTGGAGGCTACTCCAAAATAACAGCCTTGGATCTTCAGATCGTGTGTGAGGAGTGGAGAGATTTCTTGGCTTGAATTCCTCTTCATGCGTTAACTTCCCTAAAAAGTAGCAACCGAATTCTTGAAGCCCAAGTCCTTGCTTCATCACCTTGTACTCTCTTGCTTTCTTTGTATTGTACACTTCAAATAATCAGCAATAACTCCATGACTTGATCTTTCCACGTTTTTCTTTCTTCATCAAATAATATGGACCAAGCAATAGTTATCCGTAAATCTTTATTTACGAATAATCCTCCAACTTCTTCCTTGATTTTAGCATTTAATCCAGCCATGTATTAACCTGAAATATGGACCAAAAAACACATATATCTTGCAAATAATATTAGACATTAGGATATAAATTAATATGAAAAGAATTATTAAATTACAACTCATTCCAGTTCGGGTAACACCCAACTGCCAGTGATAGCACCTGTGGTAACACCCACAGTCTGCATTAACAATCTCCCCCATAATTTATAATTTCTTTTCAAACTCTACAGTGCTGATCCCTGCAAGATATTGTTAGCCATACCAGAGTAACTTCCATAGTTATCAACTCCCCCATAATCAAGGAATTAACAACCACAATGATTTATCACAAAAATACTAGTTATTAAAACATAATTTCCAAAATAAAATTTTCAAATAATTAGCAACCTATAGTACCAAAGATAAATCAAAGTTACTAAGCTACTTCAAGTTCAAACAACCCTAAAAGTTTAAAAAACCAAAAGCAAATAAAACAAATCATCAAAGTATTTAAAACATGTTCCAAATAAAAACATAAAAGTAAATTGTTTTTCAACCACCAAAAAATACCATAACCATAAGAGCGGCAACATCAACCTTCAGGCAAATGTTTGCAATCACTCTTCTCGCTCATCATCAGCTTCATCTTCCTCCTGTTCATCCCCTTCTTCATCTCCAGTATCTAAGTCAGCACCATCAGTAACATCTGCAGCAGCACCACTGGCATCTCCAACACCACCACCACTAGGATCAGCTCCATCAGCACTATCAACTCCCCCAGTTTGGGAAGAAACCTGCTGGATGAATTCATCAGTAATCTCCTTGAGCTTTGTCCAACCTTGCACAATCTCGGAAATGGTAGAAGTTTGTTTGTGGAGAAACGCCAAAACTGTGGTCTTGGGTATTGTTGGTGAAGCATTCCCCAACAAATTGTATACATTAGCAAGAACATGAGCTGCATCTGTACCTGAAAAATTTGGAGATTTCGGAGTAACATTCGGGATAACAGATTGAGTAACACCCTTAGCAGAAACCGCATCACTTGACCCAAATTCATTTATCTTTGACCAAGGAAGATCACCTGTGTATCTTACACTCTTGGTGTTCTTTTTAGTCAGCTGGGAATCTATAGCATAGAGATCAAGACTGGGAGTGTACTCATCCGACTCTTCAATGGGCAATTTTTGAGATTTCAAAATTTGGAAGATTAAGGAAGGGTAAGGAAACATTGTAATGTCTTTTCTTCTACCCCACGAAGCCAAATGTTTGAAGATCAATCTACCCAAGTTCACTCTTCGATTCTTTCCTAACTTATACAAGATTTCAGCTTGTTGCAATGTCACATATTGCTCATTAGAAGTAGGAACCCAATTAAATATGCAAAGCTTGTGAAGCACGGCAAAGAGTGAAGTGAGACGGGAAGCAAGAAAATGAACTTTGGTTTTGGAATTAGGGTTCTGAGGCCATTCATGCACGACATCATGAGACATAAACCTAGCAATTTCATCCTTATGAACAATAGGACCATCATCATCCAAATTTGGGAGTCCTAAAGTCTTGTTGATCAAAGAAGGAGTAATAGAAAAAATTTTGTTCCTTAAAAACACCTTTCCAAATTGATCGGACTTCTCATTATCTAGGTTGGCATGAAGGTTGGCATAGAAATTTTTGACAATAGCTTCAACAAATTTCGAAGAATGCAAGTTAGCTTTCAAAAATTTTCTATCCTCCAAGAACTGAAATACACCATGCTTTTTGAAATCAACCTCGTCAATATGCTTTTCCTTGAGAATTTTCGTGTCACTATGTTTCAACCAAAATTCCATATTTTCTTTTCTATAGAATTCCAAAGAAAAGTAAGGTTTTGGAAAAGCAACATTCACATCTTCAAACTCTTTCTCAAGAAAATCAGTGGACTCAGAATAGGCAAACTCACTGATAGAAGACTTCGAAGCTTTAGAAACAGAGGATGTTACCTTGGGTGTTACAGATTTCTGGGTAACATCTTTGACAGCAGCTGTTGGTCCCAAAGGTGGCAACAAGGGTGAAAATACAGCTAGAGGGGGGGGTGAATAGCTGTTTAAAATTTTTCGCCCTCTTTTAAAGACTGAACTTCTTGCTTACAAAATCCTTTTGCAGTTGATAATAGACTGCAAGTGATAGTGTAAAATGCACAGCGGAATAATAGAGTGTAAAGCGGTTTTGAGAGGCGGTTTGTAAAATGCGGTTTTGGTGGTGCGGTTTTGGGAAGTGCAGTTTTACAAACACGTGTGGTTTTGACTTTGTTAACTCCAAACACTATTTCACAATAATGGATAACTAAATAAAGATCAAACAGAGACAAAGATAAATAATTAGCAAGCACAAGAAATATAAATGCAGAAAGTAAGAACACGCTATTTGGAGTGGTTCAATCGATAAACGATCTACGTCCACTACCAAGATGGTTAGTCTTGGATTTCTAAGAGAGATTTTATATTAAGTATTGTGAGATTACAAAGTACAATAAAATCTTTTCTATGAAGAACAAATCCAAAACTATAACCAGTGTATCTCAAGTGTTTAATCTATGTGATTAGAACAAGTGAGGTGAGTGTGTGAGAACAAGATCAAGGCTCTTTAGATCTGTGAGATGTAGAGCACAATGATTCTTGATTGTGTTAAGGCTTGATTTCTGGGCTAGGAATATTTCTTGAAGTATGAAGATGAAGATTCAAAGAGTTGAATAATTTCTGGGCAGAGCTTCAGCTTCTATGAACACAGTACTTTCAAATTTTTCAAGCAATCTTCAAATGGTGAAGATTGGGGGTATTTATACCCAAGCATCAAGAAACTAGCCGTTGGATACAGCTGTTGAAGGACAGTACTTGATGCAATCCTATTGGTCCACAAAGAACCACTTTTGTCCTTTAGTACAGCTGCCGCAGGTAAAGCCGATCGGGCTCCAGTTTGCAAGCAATGAGGTTAGGACACCTGTCATCTTTTCAAGATCCTTGCAGATCTTTTCTGACATTGAATCACGTGACAAGATATGGTGGTTGACATTTGATATTGCTGACGTGGATTCCAACGGATAAAAAGTTGTTCACTCCAAGTAGCCAATCATTGGATGCGGTTGGTGAGACGCGGTTAGGAATGTGCGGTTTTGCTATACCAGGAGGTTGCAAGGATGCGGTTGCACATGAACTGCACAGGTGCGGTTCAAGGGCGGTTGCATGCGGTTGGTTCAAGAAGCAAGTTCAAGACTTGAACTGCACTTGCGGTTTGCATGTGCGGTTCATGGTGCGGTTTTGAATACTTCAGGAACTACAACCTTACTTCCAATGAAACTTGTGCCAGTCTTCAAGCCTAAGATTAACCTATTCTATAAAATGGACTTAGCTAAAAAATTGAAGTCTAAGCTTCATTACATAGGGTCCTAAAGTCCTTAAAATAGACAGGAGGTTATGGTATCAATCAAATCAAATATAAAATAGGAGGGTTAAAACATGCATACCCAACAATCTCCCCCTATTTGATTGATGCCATTACCTACTATAACAAAAGCAAACATTGTACTTGGTAAGAACATGTCCATAAGAATTAACATGATAATTCATGTCCCAAGTCAATGCACACACTTAGCTTAAGCTATAGATTTCTATACTTTCTAAAAGATGAAAACTTACAATGTGGAAAGTATAGAAATGCATTCAAATAAGACTTAAGAAATTGTGAGTTTAAGTTCAAAGTGCGGTTTAAACCGAATGTTTAAACATCAATTCAAAATAGTGATTTTAAGTTAGAAAATATTTGAATGAGTTTATAAACCATAAGAGGTTTCATTGTTCTACAAACAAGCAGCTTTGATATGAACAAGGTTTTGGAACCAATGATGCATTTTTCATTACTACCAATGCGGTTACACTTACAATGGTAGAGAAGCAAAATACAAAGGTTTCAAAACAAAAGAAAGTTGGACAAAAATTACATGGAGTGTGGTCCAACAAAACAAAAAGGAGTTCAAAGAAAAAGGATAAAGGAATTACAAATGAGAAATCCTAATGCCGACGCTTGATGATGGCGCGGTTGATGTTGATGGCGTGCTTGCTCTCTTGGTTGATTGACTTCTTGCCGGGCAAATGCGGTTCGAAGGTCTCAAGGCCGAGCTTTCACCTCCGATATTTCTTCCGAGGGCTCGAGGTCTTCACTGCCCGGCAAGAGTAGTCTCAACAGCTCGTAGTGCGGTTGCAGAATAGCAGCTAGCCGGTTCCAACAAAGCATCACCGCATCTAGTGTTTCCATCAACACTTTCCTTGATCTCGAGTAGTGAATCCTTCAATGCAGCCTTCAAGGAATTGTAGAATGTGAAGATCTCATCCCGAATGGCTACTTTGTTTGAGTAGAGAGAGCATCTCTAAGCGGTTCCGCATCAACGGTCACATTCAGGTTGGACTTCAATTCCTTGATGGAGTTGTCTAGCTTGAGGTTGAAGCCTGCTTTGAGGTTCTCAAATCTGAAGGAAATGTCATCATCAAAATTCCTTACTTGCTCTTTGATACTGTCTCCCACTATGTTGAGATCAACATTTATTCTATCTTTAAGGGAGTCCAGTTCAGTAAAAATTTTCAGCTGCAAGTCATCCAACGCGGTTTGAGAAGGGGCGGCTGAGGTAGAGGCTTGCGGTTGAGGATGGGAATCTTCAAGGGTTTTCATGAAGGATACCGGGCAGAGTGAGTTGGTTGAGGAGACAAACTCATTAGATAGTAGGGAGAGCATCTCTTGGAGTTGAGTCTTTGAAACCGCATCTCCCATGGCATTTAGCACTCCTTTGGCTAAGTCCTCCTTGAAACCTTGGAAGCACTCTGTAGCTGCGGTTTTAACAGCTTCAGCGGTTTGGATAGAGGAACTTCTCTCCCCCTTAATGGTATCAATCAAAAAGGTTTTAAGATTTGCCAATTCTAGGGCTTGAGCATCCACCTTGGCTAGAAGGGTTTGGTTGGAAGCGGTTAGGGAATTATTGGAGGCCTCAAGAGCGGCATTTGAAGCGGTTAGCTTGATCATGTGGCCTTGGTTTAAGAGAAGTTGGCCTTGGATAAGATTAAGGGTTGAAAGAATTTGGGAGTAATCGGTTGGAGGTGTGGTTGAGGTTGAAGGGATATGGGTAAATGAGGGAGGCGGTTGAGATTGGGTTGTAGGAGCGGTTTGAGATAAAGGATTCAGAAGGGTTTGGAAAAGGCTACCGGGTGGACCGTGAAAGGTGAAGTGGTTGATGGAGGAATTGGTTGTGTTTGGGGTAAAGGGATAGAAGCGGTTGGGATAGGTAAAGAGGGTATTGGTGCGGTTGAGATAGGTGCGGTTGGAGGAGGTGGAATGATAACATTTGGAATAGCAGAAGTTATAGGGTTGGAATTTGAGGATGAACTGGTGGTGTGAACTTCAACAGAAGGGGATTTCTGTTGAGTAGGTGAAGTTTGTGGAATGGGAGAGGTTTGAAGAGGTGGGGTTGGAAGGCGGTCAGAGTAGGAGATTTATGTTGGGGGAATGTTCAGGTGGAGGAGGAGTATTGACGCGGTTAGGGGATGGTGTTTTGTCGCGGTTAAGGTTTGAAATAGAGATGGCTGGAGTGTGATGTGAGTAAGGTGGTGATTGGGCGCGGTTTGAATTTTGGATAGATGGGGAGCGGTTTGTTTTCTGAGGTGAGGGAGTTGGTGATTTGGATTGATAGGAGGAAGAATGAGATTTAGAAGGGGATTGGGACGGTGTATGGGAAGTGGAGTAGGAAGAAGATTTAGAAGGGGATGGAGAAGGGGAAGGTTGATTTCTAACTCTTTTAAGAAACCGCTTGGGGCCTTTGGTTGGAGTATTCTTTTTGGCAATCTGTTTAACCCTCTTAGGTTTCTCCCCCTGAGCGGTTGCAGCTCTTTGCGGTTGAGGAGGAGAGAGCGGTTTAGGTGATAGGGTTTTGGCTGGTGAGGAATGATGGGAGCGGATAGGAGATTGAGGTGGGGTTTGGGCAAGCGGTTTGGTTTGGGGCGGTTGAGAAGGTGGCGGTTGGGGAATAGGATCCTTGGTTTTTCCTGAGGCAGCACCCTTCTCAGCTTGCTTCTTCTTTATCCTCTCAATTTCAGCTTCATAGTAAGCGGCTAACTCCTCATCGATCATTTTGGCTAGCTCAAATTTCGAGTTTCTTTTGCCTTCTTGGCCTTGGCAATCAATGGAGGAATAGTTGCATCCTCCTCTTCTTCTTCTTCTTCAACCACTTCATCCGTAAGGGTCATCTTCTCTTTCCCTTTCCTTGGCTTCTTCGGCTTGGGCTCGCACCACCGAACCACGCGGTTGGGTTGGCGCGGTTGAAGTTGGCTTAAGAAGGGGCTCCGCAGGTGCTTTTCTTTTCCTTGAGACCTTTTGATAGCTTTGCCAATGGCTCTTGATGCGGTCGCCGGAGTCATCTCCACATAAAGTTCCTTGGGTTGAAAGGTATCGCATCATACTGAGCCTTGTAGTCTTCATTGCCAAAAGAGAATCAAGGAGTGGCAAGCCTTGAGCCCAAAAGATTCTTCAACTCCCCAATGATAGCAGTATATCAGGGAGTGGTTGTCTTCATATCTTCCAAGTGCCGATAGTTGCCAAAGATGGCGGTTAGCAGCCTACCAAACGGTCTCCACCTGGTATGCACATCCTTGGTCTTCAACCGGTAGGCATCAATACCGCCGCCGCCTCTTTCATCAAGATTTTGGGCCAATGGAGCTTCATTCCGTTGTATATGGCACGAATATCAAGCCATCGAGAAGAGGTGAAGTTGTTGTGGTTTCCTGTCTTCCCACACACAGACTTCCCTACTAAGTAACATAAATGACTCATCATCTCTCCAAACTCTTTCCTAGCTATCTTCTTGTAGTTGCCAGATAAAGAAGCCGTGGTTCCAAGAAGAGTTGAGCAGTAGCATCCCGAACCTCTTGGGACACTTCAATCGGAGCACTGCACACATGGAAATCGAAGGTGCTTCTGATGTCCAAGTAGTCAATTGAGACCTTAAACCCTTCAACAATTCCCACTAAGCTGGGTATCTTGGTTCCATCTGAAAGCTCAGTCACTCCCTTGACTGCGGTCTGATAGAATTGATCAATGAAGAGAGGGATGGTAAAGGTTTGTTGTTTGATGAAGAGGGGAAGGATTCCAGAAGCTTGCATCTTCCTAATCATCTCCCTTCCAAGAGCATCAGACCGCAACTCAGGTTCATTGATTTCCCAACCTGGTAGAAAGTACTTGATATTCTACAAAGAAAACACACAAGTTAGAATACTTTAGGAAAATCACAGTTCACAAGCGGTTGGGGCACACATGCGGTTGGCAATAGTGCGGTTTTGGAAATGAAAATTTCCAACCACAAGGAAACTGTGAACACAGGTAGGAAAACAAATAAGAAAAATACAAAAGTATATTTACTTAGTACGTGGCATTGTAATCCAAGATTATCCCACACTGCAAGCGGTGCTTAGAGAGGAAATTTATGGTGTCCAGCCTATATACTTAGTAAAACTTAAGTAATTTTCTAGCATGCGGTTTGAAAATGTATATGCGGTTTTCAGCATGCGGTTTAGAAGTGAAAAAATATGCGGTTCAGGGATGCGGTTTTGAAACGAGAATTAAGCAAATATAAGTGCGGTTTCAAAACATAGCATGCGATTTTGAACATGTAACAAAGTAAAATTTTCAGAAATTTTCTAAGTATGGAAAAACAGGTTTGACAATTAGGTCAAGCCAAAACATAAGAATTTTTCTGAAAAAGCATGATGAACAGTTACTTGAGTGCATGAAGAACACGAAGAACACCAAGAACAAGATTTTGAAAAAATGTTAACCAAAATGATCAAATAACATGTCAAAATGATCACATTGAGCAGTAGATTCATAATATAACAATAAAAACATCTACTTTACTCAATCACCTTAAAATGGAGAAATCATAAAGTGGGTTTCGAAACTAAAGAAGTTTAAAATTCAAAATCAGTACCCAAAATATGTGTAGATCATGAAATAAAGCATATATTCTTAATCTAGGCAAGATTCCGAACACAACCCAACAAATTTTATGCAAAATGATTAAGAAATGAAGAACATATGAACAATAGTTAGTTTATGGGTGTTCGAAGCTTTCAAGGGTTCAACAATGGCAGAAATAGTTCAATAGCATGTATGATTTGCAGAAGATTAAGAGGATTAAAGTTTAAGAAATCATACCATGTCTTCAATGGGTTTGGGAGCCATTGATGAAGAGAGACTTAGAAATTTATGAAGTTTTTGAAGAATGGGTTTGGTGAGTTCTGACAGAAACGTACGGTGACAGAGAGAGTGAAGACAGTAAAAGTTTGAAAAGGTGTATTGTGTCTTCTATATATAGAAAAAGATTAGGGTTTGGCAGTTGAAAGGACACATTAGCTTCACCAACTCAGTGAATCATTGCAAAATAGCACCCTTTCAGCTTCACACATCAACCAATGACGGCTGATATGAAGGCCATTTAATGCTAATGTTCCCTTTGCATTAAATGCACTCAAAATTTAAATTTTCGTGGGAAAACATTTGCAAATAAACCCTTAAAGAAAAAAGAAGGACTGAAAAATAAATAAAAGGAATTTGAACAGTTTTTTTTTTTTTTAAATAACTATAATTAAAAGTAAAGATAGAAAATACTCCAAGTTGAACTGCTGAGTTGAGATCAAGCGGTTGAACCTGCAAAGATGCGGTTTTAAGTGAAGCGGTTGGGCTGCGATGCGGTTTGAGAATCCTTGCGGTTTGGTACACGCGGTTCAACAAAGTGGAATTGAAACTATACTCAACAACCAAGTTAGTTAATAAAAAGAATGGAATTTATTTAAGTTCAAGCATACCCATTTCTCCTCTGAGGAAAGAAAACCTCTTGGAGTCAAGAGCCTTTGTGAGGATGTCAGCAATCTGGTTGTCTGTCCCCACGTACTCTAAATGGATATTCCTCTTCTCCACATGGTCTTTGAGGAAATGATACTTGATATCAATATGCTTGGTCTTGGAATGCATGACGGGGTTGTTGGAGATCGAAATAGTTGAAGTGTTGTCACACATGATGGGGCAATTCCCTTCATGGATTCCATAGTCTACCAACCGCCGCTTCATCCAAAGGATTTGACAAAGAACAACTACCAGGAACAATATACTCGGCCTCTGTGGTTGACACCGAAACCGAAGCTTGCTTTTTGCCGGCCCAAGCAACTAGTCTATTCCCGAGGAAATGACAAGTACCACTAGTGCTTTTCTGTCAATAGTACAAGCCGCATAATCTGCATCCGAATAACCTACAAGATCGAAGTTTGAATCTTTGGAATACCAAAGTCCAAGGTTAGTGGTTCCAGATAAATAGCGGATTATACGCCGACCGCAATAAGATGTGCTTCTCTAGGATCTCAGCTTGATAGCGAGCACATACACGTACACTAAACATGATATCCGGCCTACTAGCGCTTAAGTAAAGTAATGAGCCGATCATACCTCGATATAAAGTTTGATCAACTTTCTTACCTTTGAGATCCTTATCTAGCTTATTGCCGGTGGCCATAGGAGTATCATATGCTTTAGCATTTTCTAATCCAAACTTCTTTATTAACTCCTTGGTGTACTTGGCTTGGCTGATGAAGATACCTTCTTCGCATTGCTTGATTTGAAGCCCGAGGAAGAATGTTAATTCTCCCATCATGCTCATCTCAAACTTGCTTTTCATTAGCTTTTCGAAACGCTTGCAAAGTAACTCATTAGTAGAACCAAAAATAATATCATCGACATAAATTTGAACAAGTAAAGTATGCTCATTATATTTGGCAATAAAAAGAGTTGTATCAATTTTACCACGTTTAAATCCCTTTTCTAGTAAAAATTTAGAAAGAGTCTCATACCATGCCCTTGGAGCTTGCTTAAGTCCATACAAAGCTTTTTGGAGTTTGTAGACATGATTGGGAAATTTGGAGTCTTCAAATCCGGGGGTTGGGCAACATACACGGTCTCTTGCGGTTCGCCGTTGAGGAATGCACTCTTTACGTCCATTTGATATAACTTGAAACGCTTAAAAGAGGCGTAGGCTAAGAAGATTCGATAGCTTCCAATCTTGCAAGCTGGAGCAAAGGTTTCATCATAATCAATTCCTTCTTCTTGCATATATCCTTGTGCAACCAACCTTGCTTTATTCCTAGTGATGCTTCCATTCTCGTCCATCTTATTCCTAAATACCCACTTAGTTCCTATCACTCCTTGATCCCGAGGTCTAGGCACCAAAGTCCAGACCTTGCATCTTTCAAACTGGTTGAGTTCTTCTTGCATAGCAACAACCCAATGGAATCTTGGAGTGCTTCATCAATCTTTTTGGGTTCAACTTGAGATAAAGAGAAGTATGCTCGTCATAATTTGATCTCCTTGTTTGAACAGGAAAACAGAGATCACCAATCACATTAGTGAGGGTGGCTAGCGACTTCACGAACCTCCGGGTAAGTCGAGTTGGACTGAGGTTTCTTGAAGATCTTCAATTGGAACATCGTTAGATCCTTCGGCGAAGTCATGGAAGGTAAGTTGACGAAGAGGTTCTATAAAATTTGGATAGGGAATTCTCAACTTCTTCTTCCCTTGGAGTTGCATACGGAGAGGGATCTTCGGGTGCGGTTTCAAAATTGCGGTTTTGGGGAATTTCGAGTTGAGGGTGCTGGATTTTGCGGTTGAGGTTCGGGTGCGGTTTGAGATGGTTCACTGGTTCATTATGCTCAACAAAATCATCGGCAACATTTGGAGCCAAATGTGGCTCAAGGAGAGAATGCTCATCAAAAGTAACATGGACGAGACTCTACTATTTTTAAACTAGTTTTATTGAAAACACGAAAAGCTTTAGAATGTTTAGCATACCCAACAAAAATACCTTCGTCGGCCTTGGCTCCGAATTTACCTCTATTTTCTCTTAGTTGTAGAGGACAAAGCATTTGCGGCAAAGATCTTGAAGAATGCAATGTTGGGGTTCTTCCTCGCCAAAGCTCATAGGGAGTCTTATTATAGGTTTTGTTGATGAGGGAGCGGTTACGAGTGAAGCATGCGGTATTGATTGCTTCGGCCCAAAAATGCGAGGTAGCTTCGCTTCGAGATATCATTGTCTTTCCGGCCTCAATCAACGTCCTATTCTTCCTTTCCACAACCCCATTTTGTTGTGGAACACCCAGGTAATGGAAAAATTGTGATCAATCCCATGGTCATCACAATCTTGAGCAACACCGTTGTTCTTGAATTCTGTTCCATTATACGATCGAACACTAACGATGTCATCTTCTTTTTGAGTTTGGAGCCGTCTAAAAAGTGCGGTGAGTATCTCATAACAATCATCTTTGGAAATCATCATCTCAACCCACGTATATCTTGAGTAATCATCCACCACCACTAAAGTATATCTATTTCCTCCAATCTTTGGCGGTGGTTACGGGTCCAAACAAATCTATGTGAAGCGGTTGTAAGCATCTTGAAGTTGATGGAGCGGTCTTCTTTGGTGAAAGACGACGCGGGCTGCTTACCAGGCGGCATGCCTTGCATTTCTGGATGGTGGTCGGCCACTTTGGGTAAACCACGAACGAGGTTTTCCCTACCAATCTTTGCAAGATACTTGAAGTTCAAGTGGCTCAACCTCTTGTGCCATAGCCAACTATTTTCGCTCACATTCTTAGCTACAAAACGAGATTAGTAATACTACATGCGAATTTAGATCAATAATGTAAATATTACTCTTACGAATCCACTGTGAGTAGGGTGACGCGGAAATGCTATCTTTAATAAAGCAATTTGATGACGTGAAGTTGCAAAGCATTCCTTTGTCGCAAAATTGAGAAATTGAAAGGAGGTTGTGCTTGAGTCCATCGACAAGAGAAACCTTCTCAATAGTTAGGTTTCCTCTCCTTATAACACCATATCCAATGGTCTTGCCTTTGTTGTTGTCACCAAAGGTTACAGACGGACCACTTGCTTCAACGACATCTTCAAGTAATGATCTATCTCCGAGTCATATGTCTTGAGCGACCCTTTGTCAAGATACCATTCATTATCCTTGGAGTGACCGGCCATGAAGCGAGAGGACCTGAAATGTAAACATTAAGAACGAGGTCCCCCTTTATTCCTTGGTCCACGAAGTTAGCAACCCTTTACGACCCACACCTGTTTGACAGAAGGAGGTTTGCTCTTCCTGGCATTGGATGTGAACCGCAAAAGGCATTCTACAGCCTTGTGACCTAAACCATCACACACAGAACATTTATAATAGCTACAAGCATCATGAGGTTTTACTAACTCCTTACTTTTCTTAGGAGTTGCATGCGGTTTGGGACGAGGAAGCGGTTTGGGAGGTGCAGTTCCAGCTAACATTCCAGCTGATACGAAGGGAACAGGCTTTGATTTGACCACGTATTTTGCAGGAACGCTATTTTGCTTTTGAAGGCGGGAGGAGCGGTCGAAGAAGAAGCGCGGTCGAGACACTGGAGTTAGCGAGAACCGCCTTTTCCACCGAAGCGGTTGGAGTAGGGATTCTACCAATTCCATAAGCCATTTCCTCTTCGAGGTGCTTCCACATGAGAATTCTTAGGTTTTAACACGAATTCTTCCCATATTGCTTTCCTTTAGGGTAGACATAATTTACTTGTCTTCCTTTACCCTTTCCTTTAGCATGCTTCCCCTTGGGAATTTCTTTAGTTAGTTAAAAATTCCTCATCCTTTTCACTCGAGGATGCACACTTCTCCTCTTCCTCAGATCCAAACCCTAGACCATCCTTAGTTCCAGGAGGAACTTGGAAGTCCAAGATTTTATCCTTGGTGGATTGAGACTTGAGCCACGAATCAATAATCTTTTGACGATCGTCGATTTGGGTTACCAAGTCATCATTCTGAGTTGAAGTGCGGCAACCTTAGTTTCAAGGATGCGGTTTTGATCGGCAAGAGGAGTCATCTGTTTGATTTGGTCCTTAAGATTAGAAATTTCGAGACCTCATCACAGTTTTCTCCATCTTGTCTGATTAAGTTCATCATGAGCTAAGCTTAAGGCTTTCTTAAGATTAGAGAATTGATGGATCACCATTTCAGCTTCCTTGAACATCTTTTCATGTTCCATGGGAGAAACCTCTTCCACCACCTTTTTCAAAATTTTCTTTGGAATAGCTTTTGAAGGTGGAGCGAGTTTTAGATGAGAAAATGGGACGTGAATACGAACAATTTCCTATCTTAACGCTAGGAGTAAGTTTAATATCATCATCCAATTTATAATTTGGAAGTTTTGCAAAAACCTCCTTTTCCTCCATATCATGCAACTCAAATGATTCGAATCGAGTCATCGAAGCGTCTGCAACTAAGCGAGAGGTTAACCTCTTCGGTTTCACCGTCACTTCCATCCTCGAGAATCTGTTTCAATCCAAGTTGCTAATTCCTTGGAATTCTCTTCCTCCTCAAGCAACCATTCCCTTACGATGAGAAAATTTCGAAGGAAAAGTTTTCTTTTCATATATTCATATTTAAATTTGTGGACACTCGGATGCAAAGTGGCCAGGTTTCCTACGGTTGTAGCATACCAAGTCACTCTTCTTCTTTGTATCTGCGGCCCTAGAAAATGTTGCGGGAGGTTTGCCTTTTGAAAATGATTTTGTGAAAGGTTTTGAGGATTTTCTAAATTTTTGAAATCTTTTCACAAACATGGCAAAATCATCATCATCCATCTCGATGAGTGATGAGGTTGATATGGAAGGATCGGTGGTTTGATTGGATGTGGATGGTTTCTCTTCATGTTCCACTACGAGACATAGAAAGCGATTTGGTTTTTCCTTCTATCTCTTCAATATGATTCGGTTTAAGTTCATAGACTCTAAGATTGGCATACAAGTTACTTAATGACCAAGTACCCAATACTTTGGAGTCTTCTAGAGAGGTAGCCTTATTTACCCATCTAGAACCTAAAGCGAGATAGGAAAGTCATATTGATTTCCTTATCGGTTAAAGTTTTACCAAGAGATCTACAAGCATTAACTACCTCAACATAGCGATCGTAGGTTTGACGCAAGGTTTCGTTGGGTTTTACATTGAAGTTGTTGTAGGATCTTTCAACGAGTGTATAATTTGTTTTCCTTGCACTCTTCATCACCTTCGAGGTAGCTCTCTATGGCATCCCATACGCTGCGGTTTTGAGGTACATCACTTTACGTAGAGTTGATACGGGGAAGGTTCCGAAATGATGAACCTCGCCTTCTTTGTCCAAGGCAACTATTCTCTTCTCTTCATCCGACCACTCATCTTTTGGCTTTTTGACCTCTGGAGGTTTCGGCATTGGTGGTTGCATCAGTGTTAGCCTTCATTGGAATTAGAGGGCCATTGATCACGCACTCCACCAACATTTCATCTATGGTTTCCAAATGAATAAGCATTCGGCACTTCCGGATGTCAAAGTGGTCTTCGTCCAACATTGGAATGTGTGAATAGTTAACGGTAGTCATTGTCTTTGAGGTTGCCATATCGAATCGGCACACAAGGCTGTTAAGCTTGAAAAACAGTGGTTTTAAAATGTGTTTGCTACGATACCACTTGTTGGTCCCAAAGGTGGCAACAAGGGTGAAAATACGGCTAGAGGGGGGTGAATAGTGTTTAAAATTTTTCGCCCTCTTTTAAAGGCGAACTTCTTGCTTACAAAATCCTTTTGCGAGTTGATAATAGACTGCAAGTGATAGTGTAAAATGCACAACGGAATAATAGAGTGTAAAGCGGTTTTGAGAGGCGGTTTGTAAAATGCGGTTTTGGTGGTGCGGTTTTGGGAAGTGCAGTTTTACAAACACGTGTGGTTTTGACTTTGTTAACTCCAAACACTATTTCACAATAATGGATAACTAAATAAAGATCAAACAGAGACAAAGATAAATAATTAGCAAGCACAAGAAATATAAATGCAGAAAGTAAGAACACGCTATTTGGAGTGGTTCAATCGATAAACGATCTACGTCCACTACCAAGATGGTTAGTCTTGGATTTCTAAGAGAGATTTTATATTAAGTATTGTGAGATTACAAAGTACAATAAAATCTTTGCTATGAAGAACAAATCCAAAACTATAACCGGTGTATCTCAAGTGTTTAATCTATGTGATTAGAACAAGTGAGGTGAGTGTGTGAGAACAAGATCAAGGCTCTTTAGATCTGTGAGATGTAGAGCACAATGATTCTTGATTGTGTTAAGGCTTGATTTCTAGGCTAGGAATATTTCTTGAAGTATGAAGATGAAGATTCAAAGAGTTGAATAATTTCTGGGCAGAGCTTCAGCTTCTATGAACACAGTACTTTCAAATTTTTCAAGCAATCTTCAAATGGTGAAGATTGGGGGTATTTATACCCAAGCATCAAGAAACTAGCCGTTGGATACATCTGTTGTAAGGACAGTACTTGATGCAATCCTATTGGTCCACAGCAACCACTTTTGTCCTTTGGTACAGTGCTTTGCGAGTAAAAGGCGATCGGGCTCCAGTACGCAAGCAATGAGGTTAGGACACTGTCATCTTTTCAAGATCCTTGCGGATCTTTTCGACATTGAATCACGTGACAAGATATGGTGGTTGACATTTGATATTGCTGACGTGGATTCCAACGGATAAAAAGTTGTTCACTCCAAGTAGCCAATCATTGGATGCGGTTGGTGAGACGCGGTTAGGAATGTGCGGTTTTGCTACACCAGGAGGTTGCAAGGATGCGGTTGCACATGAACTGCACAGGTGCGGTTCAAGGGCGGTTGCATGCGGTTGGTTCAAGAAGCAAGTTCAAGACTTGAACTGCACTTGCGGTTTGCATGTGCGGTTCATGGTGCGGTTTTGAATACTTCAGGAACTACAACCTTACTTCCAATGAAACTTGTGCCAGTCTTCAAGCCTAAGATTAACCTATTCTATAAAATGGACTTAGCTAAAAAATTGAAGTCTAAGCTTCATTACATAGGGTCCTAAAGTCCTTAAAATAGACAGGAGGTTATGGTATCAATCAAATCAAATACAAAATAGGAGGGTTAAAACATGCATACCCAACAGCAGCCCACTTGCTTTTGCCTTTAATGTTTCTTTTCACAATTTCATACAAGGGCTCTTCTTCCTCAATCTCCCAATCTTCAAAAGTCTCAACAGAATGGCTCTTTTCAGCATCGGCATGGAAGTCTTCATCCGAAACATGAGCCGAGGAGAGACCAAGAGAGGACTCTTCAGAAACTTCAACTGGATCGGAGGATGTGTTGGATTTTGAAGTCCCTTTGTTCCTCATTGTAGTGAGCCTACTTGAGCTCCTCTTTTTGACGGGTTGTGTCGAGGGTTTGTGAGCAATGGCTTTTCTTTTTGGCTTTTTGGTTGATGAAACGGGTGGAAGAGGTGATAAGGTCACAATGGGCAAGGGTTGCGCCATTGTTGTCACCAATGGAGGATCATCCACCGACATTGTCATTGCCGGAGACACATTGAGAGGGGTGATCGAAGTGTCCATGAGACTAGGACCACTTGAACCAACACCCGGAGATACCTCCAAAGGGGCGGATTGCTTTTTGGTAGGGGTTGCCATGGTTAGGATTTAGGAAGGATTTGAAATTTTGGAAGGTTTTGATTTTGGAAGGTTTGAGAGATAGAGATTGACGGTGACGGAGGGAGTATATACCGCCTAGAGAGAGAAGGGGGAGGAGGCGTTGGCTTAGAGAGAGATAGGGAAAAAAAAAATGGAAATTTAAATTATGATAGAATTTTAAATTGATTAGACTTATCCCACCTATTTTTACTCACCTAATTAACCTCCTCCTATTTTCCTAGCCACACAAAATAATTACTATTAAAATTTACTCCCCCTATTTTCTAGGCCACAAGAAAAATCAAGTACAAAAAATCCTCACAAAAAGATTAACATCCGGCCATTATTTTGAAAAATATTTTTTTTATTTTTGAATTTTTTTTTTATTTTCAGATTTTTTAATTTTTAATTTTTTAAATATATAAAACGAAAATAAAACTAAAAATAAAAATAATAAACAAATACAAATATACCAAGTCCATATGGTTTTTGAAAATCAAATCCCTAGATTTTAGGACTTAGTTATTTGAGTTGTTTATCAAAGATAAATTGGTTAGTTAAAGACTTTTTCAAACTTTTAAAACTCTTAAACAATAAAAAGACTTTCAAAGTTTAAAAACTTAAATAACTAAATCGAAAATAAAGAAATAAAAGCATAATATAGCACATACAAATATGTTAATGGCAATGATGGTAACATCTATGATAACACATATGATAAAAATCCCTTGATAAATATATTCAGTTTCAAACATTTGAGGCATAACAAACTTAGCCATTTTTAAACACTTTAGGCATAACAAGCTTGTTAGACCACGAGGCGTAGCAATTTATAAAATTCTTTTACACTTCTTTAAACAAGGAAGCATCGTAGTAACGAGCTCCGTGCCCCGAGTCTTATTTCAAGTGCAAAGATTTTGATTTATGCCTTTCAAGTAGGGTACACTGTAGTAGTGAGCTCCATGTCCCTAATACTAAGCATAAATCACTTCATACATTCTCATTGGCAAGAGTGCATCGTCGCCACGAACGCCGTGCCCCGAGCTCGAGAGAATAGTATGGTATAAGAATTGCCTCTTTGCCTTTTATTTATCACATATCAACATTAGTGACTTTGTCACTTTGAGCACAAATGGAGTTTTATCAAGTGTGTTATTCAGGGTGTTATCCTACCACAACAAAAAGGTCAGCATGTGCAACTGTGAGAACTCTCATAGCTCACAGAACTATGGAAACCCTTACAGCAGAGAGAATAAAACCAAACAAGCAAAAATTATGTACTAGAATACATGTGTTACCCCAGGTGTTATCAGCACCCATGGTAACACCTAACAACAGAGGACATTTTTTAGAGAATGCAAAGACCAAGAGACCTCTTTAGACTAGAGAATCTATCATGGTCTAAGGATTTGGTGAAAATATCAGCAAGTTGATACTTTGTATCAATATGCTCTATATTTATTATCTTTTTATCTACCATATCTCTTAAAAAATGAAGACGGATGTCAATATGTTTGGTACGGGAGTGTTGTACAGGATTTTCAGAAATATTAATAGCACTCAAATTATCACAGCATAAGGTCAAAATATTACTATCAAGACCATAATCATCAAGCATGTGTTTTAACCAAATTAGTTGTGAACAACAACTACCGGTACAACATATTCGATTGATTTGGGGATAATGAAACACAATTTTGTTTTCTACTATACCATGATACTAAATTATTTCCCAAGTAAAAACATCCCCCACTTGTACTTTTCCTATCATCCATATCCCACCCTTGTCCGAGTCACTAAAGCCTACTAAATTAGTATTAGTATCTTTACTATACCAAATCCCTAAATCAATTGTTCCAGATACATATTTAATGATCTTTTTCACAGAATTTAGGTGAGACACTTTAGGATTGGATTGATATCTATCACATACACACACACTGTACATCAAATCAGGACGACTAGAAGTAAGGTAAAGGAGACTACCTATCATGGAACGATATAGGGTTGGATCAACATCTTCTCCCACTTGATCTTTTCCAATCTTGAGAGAAGTGCCTATAGGAATTTTTGAGCTCTTCGAACCTTTCAACCCAAACTTCTTCACCAGGTTCCTTGCATATTTGCTTTGGGAGATGAAAATCCCTTCACTTGATTGCTTAACCTGCATGCCTAGAAAGAAGTTAAGTTCCCCCATCATGCTCATTTCAAATGTTGATGTCATAGCCTCTACAAAATTATTTAAACAAGTTTTTGATGTAGAGCCATATACTATGTCATCAACATATATTTGAACCACGACAAGTTCTTTTCCATGTTTAAGAATGAATAAAGTCCTATCTGCTTCTCCTCTAGTAAAACCATACTCTAGTAAAAAACTAGTTAACCTACCATACCATGCACGTGGAGCTTGCTTCAACCCATAAAGAGCTTTATCAAGTCTATACACATGGTCTGGTTGAAATGGATCTTCAAAGCCTTTTGATTGTTCAACAAAAACTTCCTCATCTAAGTATCCATTTAAAAATGCTGCTTTGACGTCCATTTGAAACAATGTGATTTTAAGAAAGCAAGCAATGACCAATAAAAGTCTTATTGACTCAATTCTAGCCACGGGTGCAAAG
Organism: Adenophora triphylla var. japonica; assembly: GCA_022495995.1. Lineage (NCBI taxonomy): Eukaryota > Viridiplantae > Streptophyta > Magnoliopsida > Asterales > Campanulaceae > Adenophora > Adenophora triphylla. Next base: position 128,818 of record JAFEMH010003101.1, on the reverse strand, counting down.
GTCTCGTCATAGTCAATACCTTCCACTTGTGTATAGCCTTGAGCCACAAGACGAGCTTTGTTCCTAACAATGTTTCCATATTCATCGGTCTTATTTTTGAAAATCCATTTTGTCCCAATAACATTAGTGTTTGAGGGACGAGGTACTAAAGACCAAACATTGTTACGAGCAAATTGATCAAGTTCATCTTGCATTGCTTGGATCCAAAAATTATCTTTTAAAGCTTCAATCACATTTTTAGGTTCTACGGATGAAGTAAAACAAGAGTATGTTACCTTTGAGTATGTGGTGGACATGCACACATACCTTACCATGTCACGATCACTAATGTGATTCATACGTCTTGTTTGTACACCCTCATTCACCTCCCCAATTACTTGGGTTGTAGGATGATTCCTACTAATTCTAGGTGGAGGATCTCTTCTCACATTCTCGTAAACCTCTGTTTCAACTCCTTCTTGATCTTCATTTGTTGAACTGGAATCAGATGCTATCTGAGGTGTTATCTCATCAATGGTAACACCCTGCTCAGTTCCTGTGTTACTATCAGTGTTAGCACTTGTGGTAACACCTGTGGTAACACCTTCTGGACTGACTTCTTCCAACAGCTTCAAGGGTGTCTCTTGAACATTTTCTCCTGCAATACTTGAGTGATCATCAAAAACAATATTCATAGATTCTTGGATGGTTTTTAACCTTAGATTAAATACCCTATATGCACGACTATTTGAAGCATACCCAAGAAAAATGGCCTTATCACTCTTAGAGTCCAATTTTGCTAAGTAGTCCCAATCATTGAGAATATAACATACGCAACCAAAGACATGAAAATAATGAACTTTTGGTTTTCTACCATTCAAAATTTTGTATGGAGTCATGGTTGTGCCGGGTCTTAGAAAAACTCTATTGTCCGTGTGACAAGCAGTATTTAGTGCCTCTGCCCAAAATCTTTTCGAAATTCTTTTTGAAAATAACATCACACGAGTCATTTCAAGTAAAGTCCTATTCTTTCTTTCAGCTACCCCATTTTGTTGAGGTGTTTTTGGAGCTGAAAATTCATGGTGAATACCTTTTCTTTCACAAAAATTTGAAAAAGAAATATTCTCAAATTCCCTCCCATGATCGGACCTAATTCGAAAAATTGAAGCACAAAACATGTTTTTGATCCTAGAGTGCAAGATTTTGAACTTTTCAAAGGTCTCAGATTTTTCTCTTAAAAAATAAATCCATGTAAATCTTGAAAAATCATCAACAATGACATAAGTATATTTCTTGCCCCCAAAACTTTCTATCTCAAGTGGACCCATTAAATCCATGTGCAAGAGTTGAAAACAATGTGTTGTACCAGTGTGTTGCTCATTATGTTGGGCAGCACTATGGATAACACGAGTTTGTTTCCCTTTGAGACAATTCTCACAAACAATTTTTTGTTTAAGATCAAGACTAGGAATGTCTTGGACAGCATCTAGGTTAACAATCTTTTCTAGGTTACGAAAGTGAACATGTCCCAACTTTTGATGCCACAATGTAGTGTTATCAAGTTTTGCCGAATGGCATACTTGCTTGTCTTCAACAAGATAACAATTATCACTAGATCTTGTACCTGTCATCACACAATTGTTAGTCTTGTCATAAACTTTACAAGTATCTTTATTAAATTTCACCTCTAAGTTGTCATCACAAAGTTGACTAATACTAATTAAATTAGTTACAAGTCCATCAACATGTAAGACATTCTTTAAGGTTGGAAATCCAGACACATTTAGTGTCCCTCTCCCAATGATATTACTCTTGCTCCCACCACCATATGTTACACTACCCCCATGAATCGTTTCATAGTCTTTTAAAAACAATTTTATTCCTGTCATATGACGTGAACACCCACTATCAAAGTACCAAGAACCTTCAATATTTATTTTTAAAGCAGTGTACACTACATCACATTTCAGATTAGCTTTTGGTTTTTACACCTTTTTTGAATTTTTACCATTACATTTGGGTGTGTTATCTGTGTCTTTGGGCAACACCTCAGGTAACACCAAGGGACTGGACAATTTTTTCGAAACAATATGACATTTATTTTTAAAATGTTCAGGTGTGTGACAATATTGACACACTTTTCCTTTGTCACATGGTTTTTTTGAAGAAGAATCTTTGTCAAAAAACCGTTTCTTAACAAAACAATTTTCATTATCATTCATAGACAACGTAGAAAGAATACTATTCAAAGATTCTTGAAAACCAATACCTGCTCTGAGAGGTGTACTCAAGTTCAAGATCTCATCCAATTTGGTAGATCCAGTGTTGAGTTTCTTCAAGGTGGTTTCGGCTAGAGTCAAATTGCCCTTGACTCTTTCAAGATCGATTTCTCTCTTGGTTGCTTGAATCTCCATATGAGTCACATAGGCCTGGAGTCCTTCATTCTTCTTGGTTAAGGACTTAACCAAATTGTTCTCTTTCTTCCATTCCACGAGCAACGCCTCATAAAGGTCTTTTAATCCGGAAATGAGGTCATCTTTGCTCTGCTCATCCTCTTGTGTACTTTCTGTATCAGGGTTAGAAGAGCTAACAAAACAAACAGCATTATTATCACATAATTCATCATACACATCGGGTGTGATCACGAGATGTTATCTCATTTGGATAACACCTTGGGTAACACTGTCCTTTTCCGTGTTACTTACTGTGACAAACATGGTTGTTTGATCAGCTTCTTCCTCCTGAGATGGTCCTTCATCCTCATCATCACTGAGAGAGACCCATAGGTTCTTTTCTCTCTTCCTTAGAGTATTTGCACACTCATTGGAATAGTGACCCCAACCCGAGCAAGCATGACATTGAATGGATTCAATGTGTTTTGGATCAGACCTTAACTGATCTGACGATGCTCTCCTTGGGTTCGACTTTGGGTTAGACGGGAAGGTCCTCTTGGGCATCCAATCATAAACCTTGGTTTGCTTCTTCTTTGCTTTCACCTGCATTTTTTCATTGTTATACTTTTTAACCATAGAATTGTATTTTCTAGCAAGTAAAGCAACACTAGCATTCTCATCAATTTCTTCAAAAACCTCATCTTCGTTTTCATCCAAAGAACTCGAGGCTTGAGTTTTCAAAACAATATTTTTCCATTTAGATGCTTCACTTTGATCTAAGAGATTTAACTCAAAGTTTTTCAAAATACTCATTAAAGAATTGATATCCATAGTTGAAAGATTATGAGCCTCTTCTATAGATGAAACTTTCATATTAAAACGCTCAGGAAGGGTTCTAATTGCTTTTGAGACAAGTTGTTTGTTGGTAAAAGGTTCACCCAACAATTGACACTCATTAGCAATATCAAATAATTTTTCAAAATAAGAAGGAATAGTTTCATTTTCACCCATCCTTAATCTTTCAAATCTGCTAGTAAGATCCCTAAGCTTAGTTTCACGCACACTGCCATCACCTTCACAAAAACGTTGTAAAATATCTCATGCTTCTTTTGCAGTGGAACTATTTTGAATAAGTTTGAAAATATGCATATCAACCCACTCAAAAATGGCATTAAGTGCCTTTTCATTGAAATTAGCTTGGCTGATCTCTTCCATGTTCCACTCTGATTCAGGTTTGACTTGCACGTCACCATCCTCATCAGCAGGTAACATTGGTAAGGAGTAACCATTTGTTATAGATCGCCATGCTCGAAGATCAATTGATTTGATATGCGAGCGTAGACGGATCTTCCAATAACAATAATTCGAGCCATCTAACACAGGAAGACGCTTATTGTTAGGATTAGCCGGATCATAAGCCATGACACCTAGACCAAGCACTTAGTATCGTCAAGTGACCTGCTCTGATACCAATTGAAATTGTCAATGGCTTCACTGGAAAGAGATGTTACCGTAGATGTTACCCTACACCTTGGATAACACACTGACGGACAGCACACACACACCAAATAAAATAGTTTGTAAAAATTTTGTGCAGCGAAAATAAATAACACAAGATATAATTTTCTCAAGTTATATAAATATATAACTTGAGTGTGCCTAGATGGCGAAGACTTTATAATCAATATAGAAAAATTACAAAGCCGAAAGTTCCCTATTGCTAATACAATGATAATGCTCTATGGAACTAAATGAGACAAAGAACGAATCCTATCCTTAGCCAACACTCTCTTAAACACTCAGTGTTTAAGCTAGAATCACAAGGGATGAAGGATATGCGAACCAAAGAACTTTGTCTCTCTTGTGCTATGGTGTGTGTGTTTGATATTTGGTCTACTTCAAATGAAACGCACCTAGCCTATTTATAGCCTTCCAATACCTTGGAGGCTACTCCAAAATAACAGCCTTGGACCTTCAGATCGTGTGTGAGGAGTGGAGAGATTTCTTGGCTTGAATTCCTCTTCATGCGTTAACTTCCCTAAAAAGTAGCAACCGAATTCTTGAAGCCCAAGTCCTTGCTTCATCACCTTGTACTCTCTTGCTTTCTTTGTATTGTACACTTCAAATAATCAGCAACAACTCCATGACTTGGTCTTCCCACGTTTTTCTTTCTTCATCAAATAATATGGACCAAGCAATAGTTATCCGTAAATCTTTATTTACGAATAATTCCTCCAACTTCTTCCTTGATTTTAGCATTTAATCCAGCCATGTATTAACCTGAAATATGGACCAAAAAATACATATATCTTGCAAATAATATTAGACATTAGGATATAAATTAATATGGAAAGAATTATTAAATTACAACTCATTCCAGTTCGGGTAATACCCAACTGCCAGTGATAGCACCTGTGGTAACACCCACAGTCTGCATTAGCAGAGTTCTTATAATACAACAAATGTAATTATATACTCCCTCCGTCCCTGAAAAGATTGTCTCATTCGTCATTTTAACTTGTTTCAAAAAGTATGTCCCATTTTTAAACTTAGGTATGAATGCTAGTGCAAATCTACTAAGGTACAAGAAGGTGAAGCTCTTCCTTAATAATTGCAAAATGTACAACAAGACAATCTTTTAAGGACGAAGGAAGTATTTTTTTTATTTCCTTTCCTTTCTAACTTTGGAACATCTCGGGAAGAAATTAAATTTCTCCCCTCCCTTTCCTTCCCCTCTCTTCCCTTTCTTTTCTCCCTTTAAAACTCGAGAGCACACCATTAACATTAACAAAATCATTTTATAAACAAAAAATATTTAAAAGTCGTCTATTCTATAGAAACAACAAAATATATAAAAATTACCCAACGTCCTCACCCTCACATAAGCAAGGAAAATCACAGGCTATCAAATAAGGATAGAAAAACAAAATCATAAATACAATAGTGAACATATTTTGATTTGAAAAAAAAATCTTAATTAAAAAACAGATCTCAAGAAATAAAAAAAAAAATCTACAAACTAAATGCCTAATTTTACATTTATTAATTGATAAATTGACAATTAAAAAATTAAAAATTAAAAATCTCACAAATTAATAAATGAATCTAAAAATTAAATATCTAATTTTTTATTTATTAATTGACAATGTAAGATTAGAAATCTCACAAATTAAGAACAAGAAGTGAATAAAAATGAAAAAGAAATCAAACTCTGGTTTGGTTTGTGGCCATATTCTTAAATCATTCGCTTTCTTTAATGTGCTGCCTACGTACGGAAAGATCATATCTCGATTTGATGATTATATCTGTTCATCTTAATTACAAGTGGCCATATAATATGTAACGCGTACCAAATAATTGATCAAATAGGAAACACTATCTTCTTCATTTGGATCAAGTACGTAATAATTCTTATGTTTCACTATTTAATTTTTAAACGCTCCATTTAATAAATCAACTTTCTATAGTTAAAGCACAATATTTTGGGGGAAACTAGTTTCTCCCTAAGTTATAAAAAGTCCTGTTTTTTTAAACTGCTCTTATATTCGTCAAATATTTGCAAGTTGAAAATAATTGAACTTTTTATAATTTATGGAGAAACTGATTTCTCCCAAAACTTACTCTAGTTAAAGAGTTGTTCTTATAAAAATTAGTTTTTTTTTTTTTTGTGATGCTGACAACTACATTCATGCACACTAAATTTTCTCAAAATTTTCTCGCTTGTTGTTTTTCCTACATTAACACTGACACTGTTTTACATTAAAACTGATAATCTTTTACACTTACATTTAATAATAGCATATTTTTATCCAAAAATTGACACTCTTTTACACTAATACTTAATAATACATGCAGTGACAATCTTTTACACTAACACTGATGCAGCTGCATATGAGGAGCAAAGGGGCAAGACTCGTGCTGAACAATAGGCTGCTGATGCTGAACAAACGGGCTGTGACCCAGGCGGCCGCCCCACTCCAGGCCAAGCGCCCGCCTCACCAAGGACCAAGCCAGCCGTAGGTTGCTGCCACCCAGGCGCCCCCCCCATTCCAGGCCAGGCGCCCGCCTCGCCATCGACACCAGTTTCCTAATTCTGTTTTGTTTCTGTTTGCTGAAGTTGTGGTTTAATTAAGCTAGGGTATTTTGGTACTTTCTTTGCTATTTCGTTTTAGGATTTTAGGGGAGTATTTAAACATCTTTATGGCTTTGAATAACTTAGTTTTTGGATTATGAATTGAATTAAAGGACAAGAACGACTGTGCCTTCTTTGTTTTCAAATCTTGTTGATTTCTTGTTCGGTTCCATCTCATAACCTCTGTTCTTTACATCATTTGGTATCAGTTGTCTGGACGATTTGATGGCCGAACGAGGGCGTGGAGTTCGTAGAGGAAGAGGTGGTCGTGGAAGGGGCCGTGCAGCGGATCCTCCGGAAGACGATCATCACCGCGAGCGTGATATACGCGATGTTGAGATCGACGATCTGAGAAGACAGGTTCAGGTACTTCAACTCCAAGTTCGGAATCGCAGAAATTGTGGGGGGACACCGCCGATTATGGGTTCTGATTCGGATGATTCTTCCGAGGGTGAGGAGTATCACGAGGGAGTCAATCCCTTTGCCAGAAATCGTGGACATCAGAATAGGTATGAGGAAGACTCTTTGAAGGATATCGGTGTCAAGATCGAAATTCCGGAATTCGAGGGTAAGACTCATCTTGACGAGTTCATTGATTGGTTAAATACTGTTGAACGTATTTTTTATTTAAAACCTATGAAAGATGCTACTAAGGTGAAAGTGGTAGCAATCAAATTGAAGAAACATGCTTCGATTTGGTGGGAACATATTGTGAAACAAAGGGTTAGAGAGGGTAAATCCAAGGTGCACTCTTGGGATAAGATGAGGAAATTGTTAAGGCAAAAATTTCTTCCGAAACACTATAGACAAGATTCTTTTCTTGCTTATCGTAGTTCAAGGCAAGGGGATATATCTGTAGAGGAGTTTATCCATGAGTTCGACCGTTTGTGGATGAAGTGTGATGTTGCAGAAGAAGACGAGCAAACAGTAGCCCGTTTTCTTGGGGGATTGCGTACTGATATTTCAGATGTTGTCCACCTGCAGCAATACTGGACTTATGATGATGTTTGTAGGCTTGCTTTGAAGGTTGAAAAGCAATTGCAGCGAAAGAAGAGTGTGAATGGTTGGAAACACAAGAATTTTTCAGGTAATCATAGTAGTGGAAGTCCTAGCAAGGTTGTAGGGGTTACACCAACAGTTCCGGTTACACCAACAGACAAATCTGGTGCAGTTCTGAAAGCTTCAAGGGGTAACAAGTCCACTAGGTGCTTCAAATGTCATGGGATTGGTCATCTAAGGGCCGAGTGTCCCAATCGACATGTTGTTGCTTTAGTGGAGGATGGTCCACCAGTTTATGATGAAGCACCAGATGATTCAAGTGGTGAAACTGAAGAAGTGTATGCAGATCAAGGAGTGGCATTGGTGGTTCAACGGGTGTTGAATGTGACCGATGTGGAAGACGAGGAGTGGCTTCGTCATAATATTTTTCGGACTAATTGTACTTCCAAGGGGAAAGTGTGCAGAGTAATCATTGATGGTGGTAGCTGTGAAAACATCGTTTCTACTGAGATGGTTGAGAAATTAAGCTTGATGGCGGAAGAACACCCACAACAGTACAAGTTGTCTTGGCTGAGCGAGGGGAGTTCATTGAAGGTAAACATGCGGTGCTTGGTGCAATTTTCCATTGGAAAACGTTACTCGGATGATGTATGGTGTGATGTAGTGCCAATGGTGGCGTGTCATTTATTGCTTGGTCGTCCGTGGTTGTTTGATCGGAGGGTTAAGCATGATGGCTACAAGAATACTTATACCTTTACGAAAGATGGAGTGACCGTTACATTGTACCCTACTCACTACCGAAAGAAACTTGACTCCGATAAGGCTTCTGTCCCCATTAATCATCAACTCCTCAGCTGGTCTAGCGTGGATGGCACATCAGAGCGACACAGTAGGTCCAAGCGGCAAGTTGGTACACATCGAAAGAGAATTGTTGTTCAGGCGGAAGACTACTTTGGGTTCACTTGAGCAAGATTGGGTTTCCGTTGAAGCGTCTTGTTGGTACCGACTCTTGGTCGAGTCTTTTTCAAGGGGGGGGGTGAATGATGCAGCTGCATATGAGGAGCAAAGGGGCAAGACTCGTGCCGAACAACAGGCTGCTGATGCTGAACAAACGGGCTGGCGGCCGCCCCACTCCAGGCCAAGCGCCCGCCTCGCCAAGGACCAAGCCAGCCGTAGGTTGCTGCCACCCAGGCGCCCCCCCCATTCCAGGCTAGGCGCCTGCCTCGCCGTCGACACCAGTTTCCTAATTATGTTCTGTTTCTGTTTGCTGAAGTTGTGGTTTAATTAAGCTAGGGTATTTTGATACTTTCTTTGCTATTTCGTTTTAGGATTTTAGGGGAGTATTTAAACATCTTTATGGCTTTGAATAACTTAGTTTTTGGATTATGAATTGAATTAAAGGACAAGAACGGCTGTGCCTTCTTTATTTTCGAATCTTGTTGATTTCTTGTTCGGTTCCATCTCATAACCTCTGTTCTTTACATCATAACACATTTTTATCCTAACACTGATACTATTTTACATTATCACTTAATAATACATGCACCGACACTCTTTTACATCGACACTTTTTTTACAATAACACTGACATTTTTTTACCCTAAAACCGTCACTATTTTATATTGACATTTTTTTAAACGTGTACTGACACTTTTAAACTTGCACTGTCATTCAAACACATATGAACTGACATTTCAAAATAATACCCCCGACACTTTATAACACTAACCGGGGCAATTTTTTTCTCACCATCAATCTTATCCGGTTATAGCAGTTTGATTAAATTGTTAACAGAAAACTACTCAATCTCTCCTCTTCCTTCCGTCCTTCAACCATGAGAAAGAAAAGTGAGAATTGAGGTTTCAAGCACAAAAATTGATTGAGAGAAGCAAAATGAATTGTATACGTAATCGAGGAAGCTAAGTAGAATGCTGTTTCACAAGAATTAGAATTGACGATCCGTGACACGGCGTGAGCTATTGCGGTGATTAGGTTTGTGGGTGCGATGGCATCGACGGTTGCGCGCACAAAATACATTTTTTGTTAAGATTATCAAAGAAACGTTTTTTTGTTGTTGAGATTTTGGCATAGTTATGTTATAAATATATATTTTTTTCTCATTTTTGTTTCTATTTTATGTTTATATGTTTTTGCATATTGTAGAAAAACCATAACTTTCCTACTTTCTCCTTCCCACTTGACATTTTCCAGTCAACTTTAGTGAATTTTAACACAACTTTTATCACTTGGAGCTCGGAAAATTCTATAAAGCATCAGTGAGCTAGCTGTATTACCACATAGTGACACAACATTGACATTTTCGTCTAACAACTTAATGCAATATTTAAACATGTTAGTATTGCCTTGATAGATGTAAGCTAGGAAAAAGAAGCCTCAAAATGAGGAAGCAACGCAGCTAGGGAGTACAGAGTACTCATGTCTGTATCATGTCTGTAAGAGAACATTATCCTACATCAGGAATAAACAAGACTTGTCTATAACATATAAGGATTCTAGGCTACTCCCCTTAACATCAATTGATTTTAAGGTGGAACCTCAGACTTTATCATGATATCAGAGCTGGTCCATTACACGTGCAGGCCCAACGGCTCACGATAAACCCTCCGCGCCACCCACCATCCAGTCCACGTTGTAAGCCTTTGGCAAAGCTCGGCTACACGTGAGGGGGCGTGTAAGAGAACATTATCCCACATCGGGTATAAACAAGACTTGTCTCTAACATATAAGGATCCTGAGCTACTCCCCTTAACACCAATTAATTTTAAGGTGGAACCTCAGACTTTATCAATGTCTACTACTCTCTGTCCTACTCAATCCAAATTAGTGATCATATGCAACCTTTATCAATATTTAAATAAAAAATAATGATCCAAATAAAAATTTAAAAATTATTATTAAAAATATTATTAAATGTGATTAAATAATACTCCGTAATTATTAATTTTTTATTATAATCATTATTTTTTAATTTGATTATTGGTTAAATTCATATTCATTTAACCACTAATCCGATTTGGAGGGAAACGAAGGAATATTAGTTAAATATCCTTCAAATTTTCAAAGATCAAGTCGAAATCAAGTACATAAAACCTATAGCGAAAATAGGGGGAGGGGGTTGCTATGTTACTAACGTAACTTATATTATTATAAAATGTTACTCTTGCAATTATAAAAATTAGAATGTTGTGCAGCTCAATTATACAGAGATCACACGGATACTTTTATCTTATTAGAGTGAGAGAGAAGTGGGAAAAGGGTGTGCATGGCAGCATGGGCATTACTACAACCCACATGGACATTGTCTATAGGGTCTCAAACATAGTTCAAGATTCGAGAGCCTCTTTCTTCCATCCTTCCCTAACACCCATTTTCCCAACCACTTCCAACAATGAATAATACTATGAAACTGAACATTATAAGTCTACTCATCTCTCTTTCAAATGCCAGCCTGACCTTTTGACTCATAAAAGTTTCCAAAATTAATTTCATTGATGAAATGAAGATATTTGTCCCTACCCCTTTGCTGTCACTCCTTGGCATGCACCTTTCGTTACGGACTTGTACCTCATAAGTACATTCATTATTGCAACAACAACAAAAACAACACGTTAACAGCACGTTGGTTTCTTTAATGTGCTCCCTTACGTACGTACGGAAGATCGATCAACAATTTACTTCCAGTTGGCAGTTGTAATATGTGTTGTATACATTCTCATATAAACATCAGCTAGCCTTGATCAAATCCACGGGCAAGGCAATCGATGTCCACCTGCATGCAGATAAGAGGATAGGGGGCGGGCAACAAAATGTTGTATATAATCCTACGAGATCCTAAGCAACAGAGATGGGGATGGAGGATTTTTTTTTTTTTTAAAGTTTCTTATTAATTTATTAATTAATGACTTAATCTAATACACGAGTAGCATTTTGAATGTTCATTTAGCGGGGATTGAGCTTTTGACTTATCATATAAAAAGGAATGTCGCATACCACTCAAACTAAAACCCTTTGGCCAATGATAATGTTAAAAGATGCAAATGGAAATATTAAAAAGTGTTAATAATAGTGTTGAAAGATGCAAGTGGTAATGTTAAAACATGTCAATGGTTTAAAATTACTAATGATAGTGTTAGAAGAAGACAATGGTAATATTAAAAAATTCAAATGATAATAATAAAATAGTGTCGGAATGTATTACTAAATTTTGATTATTTATAAAAATGTGAAATTGGTTATTTACGACTACAGAATTCTAACTGTTCTTTTCTTCAATTTTGATCTAATAAAATAGTAGTAGTTTCTTGAAAGGACATTTAACCTTTTTAGTTGGTCGAGTCGGGTATAGATTGGATAGCGGGGGTTGAAACGGGCAACAAGTTAAAAGTAAGTAAGGAAGAAAATCTGTTCTTGTTTCGTTGTAATTGTGTTTTCGTGGTTTGTATTACTCAACTGAAGAGATATATATACAACCTCTGAGACTTTTCTAATTCTAAGATACATAAGAATAAAACAATAATACATTAACCTAGGCTAGGAACTGAAGAGGAACAGCACTAGATAAGAGAAGCTGTCGGTTGATTCTTCACGCGAGGCGGGCGCCTGGCCAAGGATGAGGCGCACGCCTGGGCCACCGAGACTGCAGCTTTGACAAGAGGAAGGAGAGGCGGGCGCATGGAACTGGGAGAGGCGGCCGCCTGGGAGGCAGAAGCTCCAGCAATGGCGTGGCCAAATTGAGGCGGGCGCATGGATAATGGTGATGCGGGCGCCTCAATCTCAACACCCCCCCTCAAGTTGGAGCGTGTAAATCACAAACGCCCAACTTGCCTAGAAGATGTAGAAATTGCCGACTGCCCAATGCCTTAGTAAGAAGATCAGCCAACTGTGAAGTCGTATGAACATAGGCAGTTGTGATGACACTTGACTGAACAGCATCGCGAACAAGATGACAGTCAACTTCAATGTGTTTGGTTCGCTCATGATGGACAGGATTTTGGGCCATATGCAATGCGGATTGACTATCACACAGAACAGTCATAGGAGCTGAGTGGAAAATGCCGAACGAACCAAGCAAACTACGCAGCCATTTTAATTCACAAGTGGCACTCGCCATAGAACGATATTCTGCCTCGGCCGATGATCGTGAAATAGTAGTCTGTTTCTTGGTTTTCCAAGAGATTGGAGAATGACCCAAGAAAACAAAATAAGCGGTAAGAGAGCGCCGAGTAAGAGGACAGCTTGCCCAATCAGAGTCACAATATGCTCGGAGATGAAAAACAGAGTCAGAGCGTAACAAAATACCTTGGCCCGGACGATTCTTAAGATATCGAACAACACGCAGAGCGGCTGTCCAATGGGCCTTTTTAGGCCGAGTCATGAACTGTGCAAGTGTATGCACACTGTAGGATAGCTCTGGGCGAGTAATAGTAAGATAGATAAGACGACCCACAAGTCGCCTATAAGCCTCAGGATTTCTTAAATCATCGTCTTCAGTCAAGGCCAAACGATGATTCTGCTCAATAGGAGTAATTGCTGGACGAGCACCAAGAAGACCAGCCTCTGAAAGTATATCAAGCGCATACTTGCGCTGAGACAAAAAAATACCATCCGGATGTGTTGCCACTTCAAGCCCCAAAAAATACTTAAGACGCCCAAGATCTTTCATGTGGAAGCAACTACTAAGATAGCTCTTGAAGCGGCCAATGGCAACCGGATCATTCCCACCAATAACCAAGTCATCAACATAGACAAGGACATGTATCTCAGCAGCGGAAGTCTTTAAGGAGAACAAAGAATAATCGGAACAGGATTGAACAAATCCATACCTTGTCAATGCCACAGAAAGTTTGGCAAACCAACAACGAGGAGCTTGCCGAAGACCATATAATGATTTTTTAAGCTTACAAACCTTCCCAGAAGACGAGTCCGGATGTCCCAAGGGTATTTTCATATAAACATCTTCAGCCAAATCACCATGCAAGAAAGCATTGTGAACGTCCATTTGATGGAGTTCCCACCCCCGAACCGCAGCAATAGAAAGGAACACTCGAACGGTGACCATTTTTATTGTTGGTGCAAATGTTTCTTTAAAGTCCACTCCTTCTATTTGTCGATTTCCTAAAATCACCAAGCGAGCTTTGTAACGCTCAATTGTCCCGTCCGCGTTGTATTTGATCTTGTAAACCCACTTGTTGCCGATGACTTTCTTCTCACTAGGGGCATCAACTAATTCCCAAGTACCGTTTTGATCAAGAGCATCAAGTTCCTTAGCCATGGCCTCACGCCATTGAGAAGATTTAACCGCTTCTCCAAAATGAGCTGGCTCATGTCCTGAATCCACAGCAGCCAAAAAACAACGATGTTCCAGAGAGAAATTAGTGCAATTAACAAAGTGTGATAAAGGATAACGAGTACCTGAAGATTTGTCATGGGAGGATGAACGTGACGGGGGCGGGAGATGTACGTCAGTGCTGTTAGCATGAGGAGATCCCAAGACGTATTTATCTGAAGGATATCTGGTAGAAGGAACCTTAACACGTTGCCCTCTTCCCAGATTCTCGGCATTGATTGATTCTGCATTCTGCTCAGGTACTTGTTCAGTGGCTTGTTCAGGCAACTGGTTAGGTATCTGTTCAGACAATGGTTCAGAGGCTGCAACCTGATCAGTCTGTTGATCGGGAAATTGATCAGTCAAATGTTCATTTACTGCAATCTGTTTGGTCTGTTGTGCCGAAAGTTGTCCAGGCAACTGTGTAGTCACATGATCACCATCATCGTCGCAAGCATCTACATCATTGCAAAGAAAAATATCCGAATCTGTGTATGCTTCCTCTTGATTGGCCCTGTTAGAAGCAAAAGGAAACTCCTTTTCCGCAAACACTACATCCCGAGAAACAAGCAATTTATCTTCATCAAGATCATACACATACCATCCTTTCTTTCCAAAAGGATAACCCAAAAATACACATCGCCTACTTCGACTGGCAAACTTATCGTTATCTTTCCTAGAATAATGAACATAACACAAGGATCCAAACACCCTAATATGCGCATAAGAGGGAGACTTTCCAAAGAGAATTTCAAAAGGAGTTTTTCCTTTCAACAATTTTGATGGAGTGCGATTAATCAAATGTCCTGCTGCTAATACACATTCTCCCCAAAACTTGACTGGTAATTTAGCTTGAAACATCAACGCACGAGACACATTCAAAATATGTCTATGTTTTCTTTCAACCCTGCCATTTTGTTGCGACGTGCGAACACAAGTGGTGTGATGTTCTATACCATTTTCGAGAAAATACTTTTCCAAACAAGTAAACTCCGTTCCATTGTCACTCCTAATTTTCTTGACACGTTTATTAAATTGTCGTTCTATCATGACAAGAAAATTTTTCAAAATACGTGAAACATCACTTTTCGACCGTACTAAGTAAACCCATACACCACGAGATCGATCATCCACAATGGTCAAAAAATAAACAGCTCCACACAATGCAGGTATACGATAATCACCCCAAATATCGCAATGAATCAAATCAAAAATGTCATCAGAATTACTTTCACTAAGCAAAAATTTGTCCCGACTTTGCTTAGCTTTGCAACAAATCTCACAAACAGTTTTATTATGACTACTATGACTGACGAAAGGTAATAAACCAACTACTTTACTTGATGGATGTCCGAGTCGCTGATGCCACAACTGAAAGCTTCCGGATTCTCTGGCGTTGTAAGCCTGCGTCCTTGGAGATCTCCTCAAGTAATACAATCCCCCGTCTTGTTCACCCGCACCAATCAAAATCTTCGAGTCCCGGTCCTGTACAACACATTGTTTATCAGAAAAATGCACTAAACAATTGGAATCTCGAAGTAATTGACTAACAGACAGCAAGTTACAGTTAAAAGTTGGTGCATATAAAACATTTCGCAAGACAAGATTTCCACCGATCCTGACATTGCCTTCTTTTGTGGCCTCAATATACTTTCCATTGGGCAATCCAATCTGATTAGCCCTAATTTCGTGAACATTTCTAAGTAGAGAAACGTCCCCTGTTATATGTCGATTGGCTCCGCTATCGACAAGCCACAATTCATTATCTTTCTTACCATTCGCACGGCCAGTTGTGTTGGCTGTTGTGTGATCAGGTGTCTGCCCTTGTGTCTGCATGTAGGTCTTGAAATTGCTCCACTGTTCCGTCGTGAAACCCAGCATATTAGCCCGTTGTGCATCTGTCATTCCAGCTGCTCCTTCATCGTTGATCTGCACTGCATTGACTTTCGTGTTGAGTTTCACTTGGTCCCTTCCTATCCCGAACGATTGGCCCCCACCTTTTGCTTTAGAGCTCTTCATACGCTGCTCTCCCCACCATTCTGGATAGCCCACCAGCTTATAACATGAATTGACATTGTGTCCCTTCTTCTTACAATTAGAGCAAGTAACATTTCCCATATCCTTCCTTTCTGCTGAACCACCTGTCGATCCTCCTGTGCCCACAACTGTCTGCACAGCAAAGCTCGCAGGTTCTGAATATTCTTCATGTATGCCGCCCTTCAGTCGTTCTTCCCGAGTAACCATTGAGTATGCCTTATTGACATTAGGCAACGGCTCTGTGTTCAGAATGGATGACTTCACATTCTCAAATTTCGGAGTTTCCAACCCCATAACAAATTGATGCACGTGTTCGTCTTCTCGTCTCTTGACCAACGTTGCACCAATATTGCACTTGCACCCTGCACAAGAACAGATCGGGAGTCTCTCAAAATCATTGAGTTCATCCCACAACTTCTTGATTCGTCCATAATACGCCGCCACACTTTCATTTTTTCCTTGCCTGCAATTCGCTATGTCCGCCTTTATTTGTTGGGTTCTCGGTCCATTCCCAACCGAAAAACGTTCCTTCAAATCATCCCATAGTATCCTTGCTTCTTCCACATACGTGATGGTGGAACGAAGCTTAGGTTCGATTGTGTTGAATATCCACGACACAATCATGGAATTCACGGTATACCAAAGTTCCGCCTCATCCTCGTCACTAGGCAGCTCGATGGTTCCATCAATGAACCCGGTCTTCGTCTTCGCTCTAAGCGATCCTTTGAAAACACGTGCCCATTCTTCATAATTTTCGCCTTTCAAAACAACGTGAGTGAGAATCATTCCTGGATTGTCACTTGAAGAAAGGAAATAGGGAGATCGCCTTTCTCCCATCACCATCTTTCCCTTATCAGAATTTTCTCCTACCTTGCCGGAATTCTCTTCTTCGATCGCCATAGGTTTGAGGCTCTGATACCAAGTTAAAAGTAAGTAAGGAAGAAAATCTGTTCTTGTTTCGTTGTAATTGTGTTTTCGTGGTTTGTATTACTCAACTGAAGAGATATATATACAACCTCTGAGACTTTTCTAATTCTAAGATACATAAGAATAAAACAATAATACATTAACCTAGGCTAATGCGAAGAGGAACAGCACTAGATAAGAGAAGCTGTCGGTTGATTCTTCACGCGAGGCGGGCGCCTGGCCAAGGATGAGGCGCACGCCTGGGCCACCGAGACTGCAGCTTTGACAAGAGGAAGGAGAGGCGGGCGCATGGAACTGGGAGAGGCGGCCGCCTGTGTAAGTACCCAAATCTGGCT
Organism: Adenophora triphylla var. japonica; assembly: GCA_022495995.1. Lineage (NCBI taxonomy): Eukaryota > Viridiplantae > Streptophyta > Magnoliopsida > Asterales > Campanulaceae > Adenophora > Adenophora triphylla. Next base: position 111,670 of record JAFEMH010003101.1, on the reverse strand, counting down.
CATGCCTTCCGGTTAATTTTCCCGGCAATTTCGGTAATTTTTCCGGTAATTCCCCGGATTTTCCTAAAGTTCCGGAACAATTCCGGAACTGTTCCAAGCCTTTTAAGGGCTGAAGGGAATGCTTGGTGATTAAGAAACACGTTTTTCTTAATCCCAAAACCCTTCTAGAAGGCTGCCACCTTGCACGTTTCTAGAAGAAGCCAGATCTGGCTACTTATGTCGTGCGACATAACCAGCCAGAGAAACCTTCTAGAAACCTGCCACCTTGCATGTTTCTAGAAGGAACTGCATGTGGCTACTTATGTCGTGCGACATAACCTTGACCCGAGAGAGAGTTCTAGAACCATGCCACCTTGCATGTTTCTAGAAGGAAAACGGTTATGGCTTATCATGTCGTGCGACATAACAAGCCCATGCAGGCAGCCTATAAATAGAGGCCTTCACCTCTCATTTTGAACACACCTCCTCCACCCCTCAGTCCCCCTCTATAGGGAATACGCTCCAGAAGCCTCCTCTCTCCTCACATACCCCCCAAATCACCTCAATCCTCCCAAACTAATCACACACACACTTCCCACACACACACACACTTCCTATACATCAAGAACTCGAGGTTCTCAAGGATCCAAGGCCTGAACTCAGTCTCCGGAGGAGGACGCTAAAAGGCTCCTATATCTAACTTGATATAGGAGTTGTGGATCTTCAAGGGTAACGAGTTTCTACCCCTTTTCCACTCTCTATTTTCCTTTGAATATGAAATCTATGTGTTACATGCATTGATAATGTAGTATTCTGATTAAAGTTGCATGCTTTAGCTTCATATTACCCAGATCCACATTTTATTTCATTACATTTCATATAAAATCTCCGTTTTGACTTGGTTTTGCATGAACACTCAAGATGAGTGTGGATCCCTCATATCCACACCCTCTTGAAGTGTTCATTATTGATAAACATACTCTCTGAGATTTGTTTGTGAAGTAACTTGACCATTTTGGTGCCTTGTTACCTCTGTAAATCCCAGCTGTAAAGCCTCTGCAAAATGGCTAGTTATGTCACGCGACATAGGCAGCCTATGTCACGCGACATAAGTAGCCGGTTGCGAAGCTTCACGGTTTCAAGTAATCGATGTTAACCCCCATGATCTTTGTAATTTGATGTCTATCTCGCAATTTAGATAACATCTATGTACATAATGTGTCATCTTTTCATTAAAATATCATTTTCATACATAAAGGTGCATCCTTTGCACCTAAATCCCATTTTCATGCATTAAAATCATTCTTTTTGCAATTAAAATCTCTTTTCACATTAAAGATGCATCCTTTGCACAAAATCATTTCTTCAAAGCATAAAGATCACTTCTTTAAACCAAAAGCATCCTTTGCAACCCTAAAATGTCATCTTTTCACTAAAATGTCATTTTTACATGCATTTCCCCTCTTCCCCAACCTTGGAACGGACCGGTGTAAAAGATCCTATCTTTACATCGTTCCTTCCATTAAAAGGTTCATGACTTTTTTTAGAAAGGGATAACCTTGAACCCTATATCTCCAATTATCGCTTAAGAAAGAGTATGAAGCCTCTATACGAGCTCGACCGTCTTAAAGCGTAGGATTGATGGGCTAAGGACATTCCTTCCTAAAGAACCTCATCTTTGACCATAAAGAGAGACATTATCTCGATCACGCAAGTCCCGAGGGTCCCGAGGTTAAAATGCGATGATCACAAGTCATAAGATGAGGATGGGATCATAATCCCAAATACATAAAATCCAAGGAATCCCGAGCGACAACCAACAAATGGTTTGTACGTCCGGAAGATAACTTGGGACATTTCCCCCCCTTTTTTCTCAAACACATGCACACAAGAAAGCACGTAAACAAGCACGATTAATGAAATCTTGGGAGACTTGCTCCGGCAAGGCACTTTGGGTGAACGCCAAACGTTCTTCCCAAGGGGTAACTTAACCTCCGAACCCAAGTAAAAACCTTTTTTTCAAAGTTTTGAGGTAATCAAAATGGCGTGGCGACTCCGTTTTTCAAATTAAATCGGATGTCTTCAAACTCGCGTGAATCCAAATTTTGGGCACACATTCACAGTTTGGCGACTCCGCTGGGGAAACCCAAAGGAGAAAAGCTTTATTTTCAAAACAAAAATCGATACTTGGTATATAGGTGGACCCCACTTAACCTTCCTGTATCGCTCCCTAACCCGGGGCTTGGGATAACCGGTGGTTTAACAATCCCACGTACCAGTATCCCTTTTCGAAATTTTTTTGAAAAAATAAGAAAGCTTTTCCCTTTGAGCGGGTTAGACTCCCGTCGTCGATTTCATTAATCGTGCTTGCTTTCTTTACCTTGCATTGCATCATTTGCATCTTGGATCTTCGTTCTTACTTTGAGCATAAAATATATCGCAAAGGAGTGGAACCTGGAAAATTGATCCATGCAGTCGTACGGCTAATCCTCATAGGATTCTGACCATACGACCTCAGTGGCAATTCCACCAGGAAAAATCAAGGTTAATCTGGCAAGTCCTAGCAGCTTGGGGCTACTCAGCTCCACGACTGACTGGGGCTTCCCAGAAAATTTACGTGCTGCATTCTCCCCGTCCTGAAAATCATTCCTTTAAAACACATTTATGAAAATTTCTGTTTTAACTCAAAAAGGAACAATTTTAGGAGACCGCACACTACGCGCACCTGATATATCCTGTACACTTTGCACGCACGTCCTTTAACCCGGAGTGGTTCAGTGCCGATCACGGACAGCCTTACGATGCTCCCGGGCGCGCACGGAATCATTCCAACCTCCCCATGGCAGCCAGTGTCGACCAATGCACAGTCCGTGTCACACATTTCAAAAATCCGTGACTTTTGGTTGGTTTTTGGTCTAGTCCGTGTCATATAGCCCAGTTGCCTACCCACGTAAAGGTCAAGCCTTAGTTCATAACGGAAGCCAAGATTTCTCGCTCAAGCGAGATTCTGCCGAAATTCCGACAAGGAAAAAAATCGGTGGGATCTTGACTCCGACATTAACTTTGACTTTGACCCGCACGGAATGCGTAAGAGTCAAGACCTAGTCTTTGCCAAAAATCAAAAGATCTTTCGCTCAAGCGAAGCTCTGCCAAAATTCCGACGAGGAAAAATTGGCAAGATCTTGACCGGCATTGACTTCGATTCTGACTCACGCACTGCGTATGCAACGAAGTTCAATGTGACACTGTGTCATCCGGCTTTTACCGCCCGACCCATGCCTATTATTCTCTCGGACATTACCAAAAGTCAAAACGTCATTCGCTCAAGCGAAACTCTGCCAAAACTCTGTTAAGGCAAAGAGACGAGACTTTCCCTGTATTGCCTTGACAATAATCCGCATCGCTCGTGCGTTGAAAGGTCCTATGACCCGCTAGACCCGATAGGAGCGTTCTTTACTCTCGGTCGGTGGGATCCGCGTGCCCTATAGGACCCTCGCCCGGGGCTGTCCACCCTGGGAGGTCGAAATACAGGTGGAATACGAGGGGCTTATAGACGTAGTGACGGAACCCACTGATCCAGGATCTAGAGTAGTTGTGAAAAAGAAGGGCAGAACCCCTTTTCCAACCAATTAGAGATTAATAAAAGACATTGTTTTAAGTAAACTTGAACAATTAGTGTAATCATAATTGCATGTTCCTATCTCTGAAATCCCTAATCGAGACCTTTTCGGTCCGATCTCCGTTTTCCTCATCCCGACCTTTCATGGTCAAATCCCTAATCGAGATCTTTTCGGTCCGATCTCCGTTTTCCTTATCCCTACCTTTCATGGTCAAACCCTAATCGAGACCTCTTCGGTCCGATTTTTGATTTTCTTGTCCCGACCTTTCATGGTCAATCTCTAATCGAGACCTCCTCGGTCCGATCTCCGATTTCCCGACTCGACCTTTCATGGTCAAATCCTTAATCGTGACCCCCTTCGGTCCGATCTCTACTTCCAATCTTGACCTTTCAAGGTCTCATCTTTTCCGATCAATTAGGATTAGGAGAAAATGCGTTTCGAGCAAAAGTTAAAGCGATAAGGGCATGTTACTTGAGCCTTCAGCCTAAACACTTACCTTCGAGTCTAAACCTTACCTATCCCCGAGTCTAAACCTTACCTATCCCCGAGTCTAAACCTTGCCTATCCCTTTCCCGCAGCGAAAAAGAAGTGAGCGAGAGTACTGGGTCAGCGGCTTTTCAGTTCAGACAGTTCATCAGCTCAGAGAGTCAGAATGGCAGATTTGACAGAAAACAGTGAGGGTATGGGAAATCAGATGATTAGGAAGGAAGAGTTAGTCCTGGCTTTGGAAAATGCCCAGAAGGATCATGAAGAGCAGCTGTCATTGCTCATCGGTGCTCTTCGCCGCAATGGAATCCAAGTAACAATTGAGTCCAACGGTTCTCTGGTAGTGGTCGAAGATGAGACTCCAGAAGTAGCCATCTCAGTTCCCCCAGCCTATAACCAATACCTTCCTCCATCCACATATGATCCCTTGCCAAGGACCACTTCTCCTCAGTCCTTTCCAACATCCCAGCTCATCAGGGCCCCATTGCCCTCAGCTTCTCAGAACGGATTGGATTTCACCCCACTTATCCCTCAGTCTCAGCAATACCTGCCAGTTTATGCTCCAACCTCACATAATCAGTTTGAGATATGTGGCTATGTTAAGCCCCTATACCCGCTGAATGCGATCATGAGTTGCCAAAGGATGATTCAAGTTTTAATTTGTTACCTCTTAGGACTTAATGAATTCAGCCGTCGGTTCGCTACTACAAGTCCTGTTGCGATTTCCCGGTAGCCCAAGAGTCCCCGTTGACCCCTATGTGGCAATGTTGATGGAGCAAGTGAAACAGATGCAAGAGAAGCTTGACCTCATGATGAGTATCAATACTCCCTTGACCCAAGATGTCGGACCAGGCAAGGAAATGACTCCACCGAGCATAACCCAATACCAAGCAAAGCAACCGTACTGGCTCAGCACCAGTACCTCACAAAGGAAAGGATGTCACAGCTTCCTTGACCAAATCCAGCAGTGGAACCAATTGGACAATGGGAATGCTGAGTCTTGAGAATAACAAGGTCCCCCGAAACCTCGCTCCTTTCACTTTAACAATACAGAGATGCCTTTAAGCAAGATTCTGGAAGAGCTAGTGAAAGAAAACTGATAAAGCCACTGGAGAATTGGAAGCCCGGGAACCCCGTATTCGGTTGGATGAGTCCAAGCATTGCCTTTTCCATCAATACCATGGGCACGACAACGATGATTGCACCTATTTGAGGCATGAGATCCAAAAGTTGATAGAAGATGGGAAGCTTGAGAACCTCCATGGGCCAAAGACAGAAAGTTATGACAAGAGGTCAATTCAAGAAGTGCAAGGTCGAAACGTCGGCTGATGATTTTGGGATGCCCATGAGCAAAGTTTTCAACGATTTGGTGAAACGAAGCCTTCTCACACCTCTCGAGAATCATAAGCCAAGAAACCCAAGTAGAGTTGACGGGGCCAAGTTACGTGAGTACCACAAGCATTATGGTCATGTGACAGACAAGTGTGTGGAGGCTGAAGAAAGAAATTCAGTGGGCGATCTACGAAGGAAAGCTCAAGCTCCCTGGCGAGTCCAACCCGCGAAGAGTAACTAGACTAGGGTTTACCTATCCTTAAAAAAAAAAAAAAAAGGAAGAAAAAGAAAAATAGTCTCTCAGTCAACCTTCGTAGGTCCTAGCATTTATTCCTTGCAATTAAGTCCTCTACGGACATTGTATTGAATCTTCAATTTTCTATAAAAGAGTCTTCTTCTTTTCTTGCTAGACTTAAGACATTATTTGCACACCTACATTACATTTAATGAAATGGTTTTATTTTATATGATCACTTGCATTGCTCAACGAACAATCTCTCGAAATAATTAACGTTCTGATTAATCGGTGTGAGAAAGTCAACTAATGCCATCAAGCCATACACTTTCCTTACCCCACAAAAGGCCTTCATCAAAGCCATACATTTTCCCAACCATGTCCTCACCATCACCTTGACCAAGTCAACGACGGCATCATCAAGGGATAGCAAAAGGCCATTTAGCTTCAAGAGATTGACCCCGTGTCGATAACAACCTAGGGGCTTGGTTTAGATCTCAAGGGTATCAAGAATGTTCAAGCAGGGGCTCGCCTTGGTCCTCATGTGCTCCAGAAAATAAAAAGAAAAAAGAAAAAATGTAGTGCAAAAAGAGTAATACCCAGCTAGGCTGAAAATCCCAAAAGGCAGGGTTGCACATATATAAAAAAAAAAGAAAAGAAAAAATCTTAGTGCAAAAGAGAAATACCCAGCTAGACTGAAAATCCCAAAAAAGGGCAGTCTAGGCAAAAAACAGGGTTGCACATAAAAAATAAAAGAAAAAAAATGAGGCCAAGTACTCAGCGTCACCAATCAAAAGCTTGACGGACAGGTAAGATCAAAGCTCGGAGAATGAAAGTTGTCGATAACAATGGGGTGGTCGAAGCAAAGCCAGAAGTATTTCATAAGCCTGTAGGCACGTGAAAGAGGAAGCAATCAGAGGCAGCCGTTCAAGAATGACTTGGTCAAGGAATCATCCCGAGGCCCACGCCTCATCATCTCATCCTAGCCTTTTCACTAAAGGAACCACAAATCCCATTTCCCAAAACAGTCCGGCCAAGGCCGAACTACGGCGACCTGAGCTCCTCACAATGAGGGGAACGTAGGCAACCAGCAATGGTCCGGTCATAAGCATATCCAAATTACCGAAAACCCGGTCTCATCAAATGACCTCTCCCATGGACACAGTCAAATCCCAGAAAACCCGGTCTCATCAATGACCTCCTTATACACAAACCTTTCTTTCACACCCAGCCAACCTTGATCCGCGACATTGGTTGACTTTCTCCTCATGATTAATAAGAATGTTTGTTCATATCGAGATTAGTGGTTGAATAACCCGAACATTAATAAAGGGTTTTAAGCAATCTTGTGATCATTGTAAATAAAACAAGTTTTCAGATGTCTTGACAAGTCTTCCTTTTCTACATCTTAGGAAAGATAGCGCTAAACACTGATTTTCTGTCAGCAGGGGCTTCCATACACTTTTACCAACCTTTCTACGCTTATACTCTCTCAAAAGAGTCAAACCCAAAGCGAGTTTTGTGCCTACATCGAATAAGGCCATCAAAATAACACAAAATCGGGATTATTCCCACCTTTTGAAAAATATGCCCCTGCATGTACATATCTTCCTAAAATTCTTCTCTTTGTCTGCGTCTCCTTAAGGTTGACTGGTTGACTAAAAAAATAGAAATAAAAAAAAAGAAAAAGGATAGGTTTTCCCTCTTCTGCTACAATTCGCATTAGGGCTGCCTCGAAACTCTTTCAGTCTGGGGCTTTGCCAAGTCATTCCTTTAAACTGGGGCTTCTTTAGCCATGTTTAGGGTTCATATCGGGTTCTTCACTAGGTCCCTAGATGGATTCAGTCTTGGTCAGATCAACTTCAGAATCACGTTCGCAATACCAATCAGATTGGGATTTTTGTTAGGTCACCAGACTGGGGCTTCGCCAAGTCACTTCGCTTGCTCAGCTCATTCAACCGGGGCTTTGCCAAATGAAAGGATCTTTCCTGGCTTTAGTAAGACATGGGGTTTTGTAGAAAGTTTTTCCTCCGACCGGAGACTCAGATAAGTCATATCCATCCCTAGAAGAAAGGTTTGGTCACTCCAACATCTCGCTTTGGTTGTAAAAGCTGTCACATCGGCTTCAAGCGCCGAGTTTAAGAAAAGGACCTTAGTCAAGACCCGAGGTTTAAACCCAGTCTCGGCCCAAGAAGGAATTCTCGTCCACGTTGACAACGGCGAACAGTTCGATCCGCACCCAAGGGATCTGACCCCACCTGTTTGAAACCCGTCTCAAACAATTCCCAAATACATTCCATATGTATATCCAAACCCAGTCCCTACCATGTTTCCAGAAAAAAAATCACCCCTAGGCTCAAGTAACGTGCCAATTGCTAATGATAACATTTTCTCCCAAAAGTGCCTTCGAGATAACTCTAGGCGACAGTTTCCTAATTGTCAAAACGTCGAAAATCCTAGACATCATTCCTAACTGTCTAGGTAAAGTTTGAACTACGATCAGGGCTTGATTCCTCCGGGATACGTAGGTAGCCTTTCATAAAGGTCCAGCCATCCGACCACTTTGGTCACCTTTTTCTTCCTCCACTCTCCAATGGTGCGTAAGCCTTTCATGAGAGTCCAATTTTCTGACCACATTGGTCACCCCTTTTTGATTTGGAACATTCCTATGAAGAGTTGCTTGACCTCCTAGGACACCCCGTTTCTGTAGGAAAGGACCAAATATCTCTTTGCCATTGTCCCAAGGAGGCCAGGTAGGTGACCTCTTTTGGTCACCCAATTCCAACCTGTGTCTGCGATTCCATTCCAGTTCCAAAGGCAATGAAAAGCTCAGGCTTACTATGTAGCGCGACATAACAAGAAGCCATGTCGTGCGACATAACAAGCCACATCGGACATCGGACATCGGCGGCATCTGTTTTCCCAGGGCAATCCCCGACATGTCAAAAGCTGCAAATACCATTCATACACTTCTCAAATGCATAGGGGAGGGTTCATTTACCCCGTATACACCCATGCATTCATTTACAAGTTAAAAATCCATCCAAGTCATCCATTCAAACCATTTGTACATACAAAGTAGATCAAGTCCAAAAGTTGTGCATAAAAAAAATAATAACATGTGTTTTCCCTAAAAGGGTACAATAGCCAAAAAGCCACAAATGTCTAGGGAAAAAGGGGCTACTCTGAATCATCTCCATCCCCATCACCCTCCTCATCTCCATCCTCGTCGTCATCCTCGGCCTCCTGCGGCTCATCGTCGGGATCGTCAGAAGGTGCCTCATAAGCTATGGTCCCCGTGCGATAGTAGTCGTCAAGCTCCGTGATGACGACGGAGTCAAGCTCGTAATACGTGGCCGTCTCGGCTCCACCATCCTCATCCTCATCCTCATCATCATCGTCAATCTCAATGGGTACGTAAAGAGGCACATTTGCGATCTTTGTCAGGCGTCGGTCCTCTAGTGCTCCCGTGGTGCCCACGTCATCGGGCGGCTCTTCTTCCTTCTCGGTTGGCCGGGTGGAGAGATATCAATCGAACCACTGTGGCCGGCGCGATTCTTCCGAGAAACTCATGCCTTTACGGAGCTTGCCAATCATGCCCGCGGCGCCGGTATATGCCACTGGTCAAATGTACGTAAGCTTTGACGAAACCTGTTACAAGCGAGACATAAAAGCGTCGAATGCGGTTCTTGATAACAAAAAAGAGATGCAAGCAATCCAAAGAGGCGTAAGGAACAGTACTTACAGATCTAGAACCTCGCGGAAGCACCAGATGAGGATGAGTCTAGGACATATCAATGTGAGCTCGCCTCATGCGACCGCCACCCTGATAATCAATGAAAGTCGGGGGCAAAGGAGGTCTAGCTACGTAGCCAGTCGAAGGCCCCGCGCTATGAGCGCCATAACCAACCACAGTGCAGTGGGGGCGAAGATGTCTAGCCACGTACAAAGTATAGTCCCCTCCCGTGTGTAGAGATGTCTTTGCCATGCCTACAATCGAGCATCTACATTCGCAGCGGCGAGGCAACCACATCCTAGGCGGAGGATCATCGGGGATCCGAGCGTGCTTATTCGGCCCATGTTGTCTATACACCCTCTCTCCTAAGTACAAGGCATCTCGGACAAGCCCACCGGTAGCTTGCGACACTCTGTGAAGTGCGCGGCGGGATCTAAATCCCGGAGCGGCATAACGGCCAGTCCAGGGGAACAAGCTCAGCCTCTGTGGAATCCCTCTCAGGCATGTCAGCGTGTCATGATACGAGGCAGTAATCCAGCACCTCGAGCCCTCCGGCGTCTGGTGCATTTCTGGCATCCTTCGTCCACCGACGAAGAGCGGGAAAAGTGGTGGCGAAACTCATCCTTGATACTGCCACTCATAACGGCCAAAATACTCGTATGCCCAAGCACGAAAAGGAGAAGAAGAAGTCAAAAGGGAAAACAAGGGATATAATGAAATGCGCTAAGGAAAAGAGATCAAGGTGAGAGAATACCTCGAAAGCCGGATGAAAGCGAGGTGAAGTACTTCGCCTTCCCTCGGCGACGTCATCTAGGGCCAAATACATCTCGGCTAAGCTTTGCCTCTCCCCGGGGAAAAATTCCCCACGGTATCCCATGCCCTCAGCGGCTCCAACAACGAAACCGAGGCAGAGGCGGTGTTAATGAAACAGCATGTCGGAAAAGCCCACCCATAAGAAAGCCCTAGCCAATCTCTGGGCTCTCGGTAGGCTCTCAGCGGGATCATCTACCACAATGTAGTCCTGCTCGCCCCTCGATCCAAGCCATGCAACTCGCCTAACTCATATCCATTCCCCTTCTTATTGTGGGGAACGAAGCCAAGTAAGCCCATAAAATCGGCATCATCAATCGTGCGGGGCTCGGCTCCTGTGCGAGGCTCCTCTAGGTAGAGCGGCTCATCCGTGAAGGGCGATCTTGTAATGATCGCAAAATCTAGCGGAGTGATCGTCGTCTCACCCCAAGAGAAGTGAAACGAATGTGTAGTCTCCCACCAATACTCTCTGAAAGCTCTCACCAGATCTACACTCCTCAGAGTATCTCCAATGGCCTTCGCCATCTCGAAAAACCTCCCCAGCCCAGCAGCGTAAATCATGCCCTTAGGCGAGTGTATACGGTCTGGCTGCCGGCAAACTACGCCGCCATAGCACGCCAATCGCCTCTGGAGAGCCACGGGTGCGTATTTTTACGCAAGAAAACATGGCACAAGTATCAATATTTCGTGCTATTTTTTTTAAATCATCTTAAGCAAAAATGGGTCAAAATAGATCAATGAATGGCATGCATTACACTTCCCAAATCAATCTATGATTTCAGGCCAGTTCATAATTTAATTCATAAGCACGATCTGAAGGCATTCGGTTCAAATCAATTTCGCCCAAATTGAAAAATTTTCAAGAAAACCCTAGGTTTCTTACCTCTTCCTTCTTCGACATCCGAAGTATGCTCATCAAGCTGTGGGTAGAAATCTCCTCTTGATGCTTTCGGAAGAAACGGCCGTTGATTCCTTTGCACCCCCTTCCTTCGAGTAGCTAAGTTGGCATGTTGAGAAGCCCTTTTGGTCGGATAGAGCCTAGGAGGCATTCTTCAATTGAATCGGACTAAGAAGTGTTGGATTTCCCTCGAATCTCCCTCTCTGATGTCGCTCTCTCTCTTTTCTCACTTTGTCGCCTCCCTCTCAATTTCAAGTTCAATTGATTTTCAAAATGACAGTGTGCGAATTTTAAAGAATCTGTTCACTGGCCTCTTATGTCGTGCGACATACTAAGCCTCTGTGGCTGTTTTTACAATTTTGCCTGAAGGCTCCATTTTACAAATTTTGTCCCCCGTAGGCCTTTGTTTTATCCTTTGTGCCTTGGCATTTTCAATCAAATTTTCCCTCCAGTGCCCCCCGAGGCTTATTTTACAAGTTTACCCCCTCGTGGCTCATTTTATTTGCCTTTGGCATTTTTAATTCACTTCTTTTACAAAAATTATCAGGATACATCCGACTTTCTTTACAAAAAAATCATCAAGTTCTTTTTACTTCTTTAATCTCTGAAATAACGTCTTCTAGTTTTAGTCTCCGTTATTTCCGTCATAAAGAAATAACGTCATCTAGCTTTAGCTCCCTCTATCTCCGTCATAAAAGAGATAGCGCCGTAAGCTTTAGCTTCTGTTAAAAGGAAATAATTTTTAGGTGACAGCCTCCAGTAATTGTCAATTAGGTGACAGCCTCCAGTAATTGTCAAATTAGGTGACAGCCTCCAGTAATTGTCAAATCAGGTGACAGCCTCCAGTAATTGTCAAATCAGGTGACAGCCTCCAGTAATTGTCAAATCAGGTGACAGCCTCCAGTAATTGTCAAATCAGGTGACAGCCTCCAGTAATTGTCAAATCAGGTGACAGCCTCCAGTAATTGTCAAATCAGGTGACAGCCTCCAGTAATTGTCAAATTAGGTGACAGCCTCCAGTAATTGTCAATTAGGTGACAGCCTCCAGTAATTGTCAATTAGGTGACGGCCCTCCGAATTGTCAATTAGGTGACAGCCTCCAGTAATTGTCAATTAGGTGACATCCTCCAGTAATTGTCAATCAGGTGACATCCTCCAGTAATTGTCAATCAGGTGACATCCTCCATTAATTGTCAAAATTTCAAGGATCCTCGACATCGTTCTTAACCTATCTAGTGATGCTTGAACTACGATTATGGCTTGATTCCTCCGGGATACGTAGGTAGCCTTTCATAAAAGGTCCAGCCACTCGACCACCTTGGTCACCCAATCCATCTCGGCATTCGCGAGATTGGATCCTTTTCTATCGACAACCCCACTCGCCACACCAAGTGACGTTGCCGAGGGCTTGTAAGTACCCAAATCGGCTCATGCCTTAGGTTAATTTTCCCGGCAATTTCGGTAATTTTTCCGGTAATTCCCGGATTTTCCTAAAGTTAGGAACAATTCCGGGAACTGTTCCAAGCCTTTTAAGGGCTGAAGGGAATGCTTGGTGATTAAGAAACACGTTTTTCTTAATCCCAAAACCCTTCTAGAAAATTTGCCACCTTGCACGTTTCTAGAAGAAGCCGGATACGGCTACTTATGTCGTGCGACATAACCAGCCAGAGAAACCTTCTAGAAACACGCCACCTTGCATGTTTCTAGAAGGAAGCGCATGTGGCTACTTATGTCGTGCGACATAACCAGCCGAGAGAGAGTTCTAGAACCATGCCACCTTGCATGTTTCTAGAAGGAAAACGGTTATGGCTTATCATGTCGTGCGACATAACAAGCCCATGCGGGCGACCTATAAATAGAGGCCTTCACCTCTCATTTTGAACACACCTCCTCCACCCCTCGGTCCCCTCTATAGGGAATACGCTCCGAAGCCTCCTCTCTCCTCACATACCCCCCAAATCACCTCAATCCTCCCAAACTAATCACACACACACTTCCCACACACACACACACTTCCTATACATCAAGAACTCGAGGTTCTCAAGGATCCAAGGCCTGAACTCAGTCTCCGGAGGAGGACGCTAAAAGGCTCCTATATCTAACTTGATATAGGAGTTGTGGATCTTCAAGGGTAACGAGTTTCTACCCCTTTTCCACTCTCTATTTTCCTTTGAATATGAAATCTATGTGTTACATGCATTGATAATGTAGTATTCTGATTAAAGTTGCATGCTTTAGCTTCATATTACCCGAGATCCACATTTTATTTCATTACATTTCATATAAAATCTCCGTTTTGACTTGGTTTTGCATGAACACTCAAGATGAGTGTGGATCCCTCATATCCACACCCTCTTGAAGTGTTCATTATTGATAAACATACTCTCTGAGATTTGTTTGTGAAGTAACTTGACCATTTTGGTGCCTTGTTACCTCTGTAAATCCCAGCTGTAAAGCCTCTGCAAAATGGCTAGTTATGTCACGCGACATAGGCAGCCTATGTCACGCGACATAAGTAGCCAGTTTGCAGAAGCTTCACAGTTTCAAGCTGTAATCTGATGTTAACCCCCATGATGCTGTAATTTGATGTCTATCTGCAATTTAGATAACATCTATGTACATAATGTGTCATCTTTTCATTAAAATATCATTTTCATACATAAAGGTGCATCCTTTGCACCTAAATCCCATTTTCATGCATTAAAATCATTCTTTTTGCAATTAAAATCTCTTTTCACATTAAAGATGCATCCTTTGCACAAAATCATTTCTTCAAAGCATAAAGATCACTTCTTTAAACCAAAAGCATCCTTTGCAACCCTAAAATGCCATCTTTTCACAAAAATGTCATTTTTACATGCATTTCCCCTTTTTCCCCAACCTTGGAACGGACCGGTGTAAAAGATCCTATCTTTACAACGTTCCTTCCATTAAAAGGTTCATGACTTTTTTAGAAAGGGATAACCTTGAACCCTATATCTCCAATTATCGCTTAAGAAAGAGTATGAAGCCTCTATACGAGCTCGACCGTCTTAAAGCGTAGGATTGATGGGCTAAGGACATTCCTTCCTAAAGAACCTCATCTTTGACCACAAAGAGAGACATTATCTCGATCACGCAAGTCCCGAGGGTCCCGAGGTTAAAATGCGATGATCACAAGTCATAAGATGAGGATGGGATCATAATCCCAAATACATAAAATCCAAGGAATCCCGAGCGACAACCAACAAATGGTTTGTACGTCCGGAAGATAACTTGGGACATTCCCCCCTTTTTTCTCAAACACATGCACACAAGAAAGCACGTAAACAAGCACGATTAATGAAATCTTGGGAGACTTGCTCCGGCAAGGCACTTTGGGTGAACGCCAAACGTTCTTCCCAAGGGGTAACTTAACCTCCGAACCCAAGTAAAAACCTTTTTTTCAAAGTTTTGAGGTAATCAAAATGGCGTGGCGACTCCGTTTTTTCAAATTAAATCGGATGTCTTCAAACTCGCATGAATCCAAATTTTGGGCACACATTCACAGCCTGGGAGGCAGAAGCTCCAGCAATGGCGTGGCCAAATTGAGGCGGGCGCATGGATAATGGTGATGCGGGCGCCTCAATCTCAACACAACACTCATTACAACCTTTTATATTTACGGGCCAAACAAGTCGGTCATTCGCGTGTGTCGGGTAAGCGGCCATTTGGCAGATCGACTCGACTGATGGATTCGTTTCTACTCATCCAAACGATATAATTTTATACTTTTATTTGATGTTCAATCTTGAATTTTTAATGACTTTTTGAAGTATTTATAAGTATAAAGAAAAATAGGAAAAGTGCATGAGTTATTAGATTAAAGATTGCAAAAAGAAATGCTCCGAATCGGAGCAATAATGAAAGATAGAATGAATTTCAAGAAATATAAAAAGATGTGATCACAGAGAAACCAATCTCATTATATAGTACTCGTTGAGAAATTTTCAACGATATATGTCACGTCCAAAATGAAGTTCGTACGAATAAGTTATATCATACGAAAGTTTGCCGAATTCTAAGCAAGGGACACCGTTAAATCATAACACGATGAGCCCGTGAAATTACCCGATCCGGCGGACGCACGAGTGCGTCAAACCTCGCTCCTCTTTTGAGAGGTGAAAAAATGTTTTTAAGTTTGGACGGATAAATTTCTTTGAAAAGAGAGTCGACACGCCGTTTTGTTAGCCCAAAATATTGATAAAAGGCTTACGATGTGAGATTTTTAGTTCGTATGTCACGTTACGTATCGTAAATAGATTTTTGTGATCACCCGAAATGCTTTATGTCCCTGGGACTTTCTAAACCTTTTTGAAAGTTGTGTGTGTGCGTTCAAAATCTAGTGGCCTCGTAATTTAAAATAAAATGGAAAAACTATTCAGTTTTTAGAGAAAAGTGTTTACTGTGATAAAAGTGGGGTTTAAAACAAATCTGAAAATAAAGAAAACTGGAAAACTGATCTAATATTAAAGGCTGCAAACTGATCCGTACGGACTAGTGTCCTTTTACAAGGAGGTCCGTACGAATTATGATATGCAGTAAGCTGTTTTTTTGTATATCATTTAATTATTGATGTTAATTTGATTAGAATTGGGAAAGAAAGGCGACAACTTCTGGATTGTCTAGAAAATTGGCCATAAAACCCAAAAAAGAGAGAAATGTCCAATCTTAGAATTGTCATCTCCAAGCCTTAGAAAAATAAAACAATGTTGGTTTCAAGCTTTTCTTAATGAACAACAATGGAGATTATTTGCCTCAAGTAAAGAAATGAGAAATCTTTTAAAGTTTAAACATGAACTTTTGTCACATTTTAAAAAGAAAGTGAAAGAAATGAAGTTACATCAACATTGTAACTAAGAAAAAGAAAATAGATTAAAAGATGATCTTAGAAAGTAAAATACATTTGAAAGTAAATAATGGAAAGACAATATATGGAATATAAACAAACCATTATCACCATTAGACCTCCATTTTTAATAACATTGTGAATAGAAAATCTTTTAGGATCATTTAGATGGTTTGATTCTATAATGTACAAAACAAGTAAATATACTACATTATAAATGATATATTTAACAATAATGATTCATAATACATTAAAAGATTTGGAAATGAAAGATTAAAGCATTATTTAGGATTTGGAAGGAGATCTCACCAATATTGGTTCTTTCTATCTGCCTAATGTTTGATTTTGTGGGAAAAGTGTATGTGATTTGCTTAGTGTAATTAAAAAGGAGAGAATTCTGCTCTCAATTAGACAGAATGTCCCTTAATGCTCACTTTTCTCATATTTTTCTTGTCTTGTGTTGTTCTTGTATTTTTGGTTGTGGAAAAAGTATGTGATTTGCTTAGGATGAGTAAGAACGAGAAAAATCTGCTCTCACTTATACAGAATGTCCCCTAATGCTCACTTTTCTCAGATTTTTCTTATCTTTGTGTTGTTTTTGTGTTTTTGTCTATGTCCATATAAAGGAGAAAGAGGCTTGTATTTATATCCTCTGTAAATGACAAGGAGGTTCGCATGGCAGACTCTTCCTTTTGCAAGGTGGTCCGTGCGGACCAAAGTGAAGTGTCAATATTTTTTGACTTTTGTCATTCATGCAAGGTCCTTCTGATGTTTTTAATTTACAAAAGGTCCTTCTTTGCTTTGTTTGTTCAATTTGATCCTTGGAAAGTCACGGGACTTTATGATCACAGATAAGTGGACCCTCGGTGTCCTTCCCACATGCTGAGATGGAGAGCGGTCCGGATTGGGGTAATTACAGAAGCCCATCGGCGACATCACTTACAAAGGAAGTGGGGTCATCGATAAAAATAAGAATCCCGATTTGTATCGCTCGTCGGGAGGGAGAGATAAACGACCGAGTCGGTCGGATGGCTAGTTTGATAGGATTCCTATGTATTCCAAGTGGGAATCAAGCCTAATCGTAGTTCGAGTATGGGGGCAATTTGGAGGGGCCTCGACCTGTGGGGAATGATTTGGAGGTATTAGTCCTGAGTGAGACTATTTGGAGAGGTCTCGGCCTGAATTGAGAATGTAAAAACCTAGCGAGATTTCAAACTACTTCTGTGGGGTGTTAGTGATTTTGTGGTTGGAAATAATTTGACACTTAGTTGGCGAGAAATTCGGGCTTACGGTGACTGCAGAGGATAAGAATTTCGGGCTTACGATGACGGCCGAATAAAGGTTTCGGGCTTTTGATGATGGCCGAGGAAAAGAATTTCGGGCTTACGATGACGATCGAGTAAAGGTTTCAGGCTTACGATGACGACCGAGGAAAAGAATTACGGGCTTACGATAACGGCCAAAAAGGATATTCGGGCTTATGATTACTTCCGAATAAAGGTTTCGGCCTTACGATGAAGGTTGAGGAAAATAATTTTGGGCTTACGATGATGGCCGAAAAGGATATTCGGGCTTACGATGACTAACGAGTATAAGAATTCCGGGCTTACGATAACGACCGAGGAAAGAATTTCGGGCTTACGATGACGACCGAAAAGGATATTCGGGATTATGATGACTGCCGAATAAAAGAATTTCGAGCTTACGATGACGATCGAGGATAAGAATTTCATGCTTACGATGACGGCCAAGGAAATGTTTCGGGCTTACGATGGCTGCCGAAAAGGATATTCGGGCTTACGATTACTGCCGAAAAGGATATTCGGGCTTACGATTACTGCCAAAGAAAAGAATTTCGAGCTTACGATGATGGCCAAGGATAAGAATTTCGAGCTTACGATGATGGGCGAAAAGGAAATTCAGGCTTACGATGACGGCTGATGAAAGGATTCGGGCTTACGACGACTGCCGAAAAGGATATTCGGGCTTACGATAACTGCCGAAGAAAGGATTCGGGCTTACGATGACGGTTGAGGATAATTTGGGGACCAAAGTGCATGAATTTGCAGGGGATGACTTTTCGGCAGCCAAGGGCAAAGTTTACAGGGGCAAGTAGGTCAATTGCCTGGAGCTTGCAAGGAGTTCCGTGCGGCTGTACCACGAATTTACAAGGTGGTCCGCACGGATCCGAGATGAAATCTGGTGTTTTTTTTACATAGATTCAGCTTTAGGGAAGTCGCGATTCACCCAAAAAACTCCAACTTTGAGCCGCGAGGGAGAGAGAGAAGGAGAAATTGCCATTGTTTAAGCCAAGTTTCACCAAAAAATCTCTTCCCTTTTGCTAAACTTTCATAATGTCTGAGGAATTTAGGCGAGTTCGTCACCAAAGGAGACAAAAAGTTCTTGAGATGAGGTTGGATTTACAAAGAAATTCCTCAAATTACAAGCATTTTACAATCAATACGGATTAGTTATATCCGGATGTGCACAAACATAACTCGAAGGGGAAGGCAAAAATTGAGGTAAGAATCCGAATTTTGTATTTGATTTTGGTATTGAAGGATGACATGTTAGAACTAGCGGTTGGTTTTTCCGTTTTGGGGGTTTTGTTCTTGCTATGATTATGTTGAGAAATTGATGATGAATTATTGAAATTGAATGTGTATGGATTATGGGTATGCAATTTTCATTGAAAAATATGGAGTTTGGCTTTGATTTGTAAAAAATAAAGTGTGTCTCCTTTTCAATATACAAACGGACTTTTGAGAAATATGTGCCGTGTGGGAACGAGCCTTTTTGAAATAAAATGTGTCGTGTGGGAATGGACTTTTGAGATAAAACGTGTCGTTTGGGAACGGGCTTTTTTGAAATAAAACGTGTCATTTGGAAACAGACTTTTGAGGTAAAATGTGAATGATATGTGTCATTCTTCTTTTATGTAGCGTTTACTACTGCTATATTTTGCATTGGAATTTATTGACATACCTTTGTTGTATTTACCTGCAGGATGAGGCGCCTTTGACAGGAAAAGTCAAAAAGATGAAGACGCGGGGGTATATTGAGACTGTGGTAGAGGTTTGGAGGAGTATGCCGGATAACTCATGGGAGGGGTGACCTAGTCCTCGTAGATTAGTTATTGACTCAGGGATGAACGTGTTTATGGAGAATTTAGCTGGAGTAGGCTGGACTAAGAAGAACAAGGGAGTTTTTCTATCATCATCTGAGTTTTGGTGGGACACCACGCATTCATTCCATCTTGGTTGGGGGGAGGTGACGGTGACTCCCACAGATTATGCGGCCATTACCGGTCTTTACTTTAAGGGGAAGTCGGTGAAGTGGAGGGATCGTATGTTTGACGAGCGTCTGATCGAGCTGCTGGGATTTGAGTCTATGCCTCATAAGGGTTTGGGCATGCTGCATTCTGATGTCGAGGCGAAGATCTCGGTCAATATTGGGAGGTATCAGCGGGACCCCAGGGGTGTCTGCGGAGCAGCTGACTCGCTCATTCTTGTGGTTTGCTCTATCTTTGACCTTGTTTTCAAACCATGCAAATACGGCTCTTTTTCCTCTTCTCAAGTCCTTGGTGGATTTAGAGAGGGTTTGTGACATCGCCTGGGGAAAGGTAGGCTTGAATGAGCTTTACTTTGCCATGGACAAGTTTAGCAGGGGCGCGGCCAGCTCCTTGGGATGTTTCGAGTTTGCTTTGGAGGTATGATTTTTATTGTTTTTTAGATTTTTGTTGTTATCATTCCTTTCCTTTTCTGAATTGTTGTCTTTTTTTCCATGGCAGGTGTGGTGCTATGAAGTCTTTCAGTGCCACGAGTGGGACCGTCATGATGAGGTCTTGCTAGGGTACCCTGCCATGCTTTATTGGACATGACCTTGGAGGAAGAGGAGGGGTAGCAGAGGGAAGATCACGCTCAACTATGATGACGTGAAGTGGCACCTGGAGAAGGATAGCCCAGAGGGATTCCACCTGTATCCTTGGTCTAGGTATGAAGCGAATTATCTTGGTGATGCACCCCAGGTGACGAGGCAGAGGAAGCTCCTGCGGGGTTTTACTTGCGATGTGATGTATTTGGGGGAGAGAGTTTTCTGGCAACATGGTGATGGCGCTGCTCCTCGTGCTCCGAGGGATCCTATAGTTCATATGTTAAGCCCTTCTGAGATGAGCTACTTCAATAATTAGAGATATCGGGCTGGGGTGGATGCCGCGGACTATGTCTTGGATGGTGAGGAGTATGGGGCTTTTGTGAGGAGTAAGCTGAGGACGCCGCAGGAGCTGGCCAGGGAGATGAGGGGCGACTCGTCGCGGCCTCAGGATGTCCCTGTGCCGAGAGCAGATTTCTCCTATGTCTGCGGGGATTCTTCTAGGAGATGGGTTTTTGTGTCCATCCCAGAGCAGGTTCCTTCCGCTTACCGGGTTCATCCGGATGTTTCTATGAGTATTATTCTGTCTTTTAACATCTTAATCCTATTTTCTGATCGTCTCTCCCTTTTGTGACTATTTTTTCGTTGTCATGCAGATCTCGGGGCGGGCCGTGGACTTGATCACCCGTCAATATATGGGGATGAAGGCTTTCGTGAAGAAGCTTTGCGGGTCGTCAAAAGGTGCGGCAGTTCATGAGCCAATTTCTTCGAGGAGATCGGTGGACACTCCTTTTCCTGGTGCGGCCACGGATCCACAGCCTACCTCTTAGCTTGACGTACAGACTCAGGATAGGTACAGCTATGACGAGAGTTTATTCGAGGAGGGCCGAGGTGTGCAACCGTTTCCGCA
Source organism: Adenophora triphylla var. japonica (assembly GCA_022495995.1). Taxonomy (NCBI): domain Eukaryota; kingdom Viridiplantae; phylum Streptophyta; class Magnoliopsida; order Asterales; family Campanulaceae; genus Adenophora; species Adenophora triphylla. Next base: position 90,927 of record JAFEMH010003101.1, on the reverse strand, counting down.
GTTCTTTTCTCAGTCCAGTGCGCAGGCCGAGTGCTCGTATTCTTTTCCTCTCTTCGACCCTTTTTTCGACCTTACTACTGCAGATTTTATGAAGTATTCGGTTGAGTAGGGTGCCGAGTTTACAGATGATGATGAGGTGGCTGGCGAAGGTACTGAGATGCGGGAGTCTTCACCGGGCGGTGTTACTGATCACTCGAAGTAGGACCTTTTCTTCCCCCTCTTTTTTGTATGAGGAGAGTAAACAGAATATTTGTATTTTTGCAGCAATTATTTACATGAAATGAGGTTTTTTTTTTTGCATTTTATTTGTAATAACTTAGGAGTTATTTCTATATCTTTTTTTGTTGTTTTTTTTTGTTTTGTGCATGTCGCATGAACCTGAAACATTTTCTTTATGGTGTATGAGGACTGAAACAGATTTGGCAGGGTTTTTTTACTGGTGGATCAAAGTGGTCCGTACGTATCACACCTAAATGCAATGAGGTCCGTACGGATTTTTGTTGACTTTTCAGTCATGTAATAAATTTTGAAACAAATCTGAAGCGAAATGCAAGATCAAACCCATTTTGTCCCTTAAAGAGTTATCCCTGGATTGGGAGTTGTTACGGGAAGGAATTTTACGGGAAAGGTCTCGCGAGAAGAGAACGAGATGCAAAGTCTCGGGAGAGAATCTCATAAAGAGATAGCGGAAAGGAATCTCACGAGGAGATAACGAGATGCATAGTCCAAAAAAGGAATCTCACGAAAAGATAATATGAAAGATCTCACGAAGAGATAGCTGGAAATATCTCATGAGGAGATAACCGGAATGATCTCATTGGGAGATAACATGAAAAGATCTCACGAAAAGATAAGGGGAAAATCTCACTTGGAGATAATGAGATGCGAAATCTCAGGGGGAATCTCACGAAGAGATGGCGAGACGCAAAATCTTGGGAGAGGATCTCACGAAGAGATAACAGAAAGATCTCACTAGGAGATAACGAGATGCGAAATCTCAGGAGGGAATCTCACGAAAAGATAATGAAAAGATCTCACTAGGAGATAACGAGATGCGAAATCTCAGGAGGGAATCTCACGAACAGATGGCGAGATGCAAAATCTCGTGGGAGAATCTCATGAAGAGATGACGAAAAGATCTCACTAGGAGATAACGAGATGCGAAATATCAGGAGGGAATCTCACGAATAGATGACGGAAAGATCTCATTAGCAGATAATGAGATGCGAAATCTCATGAGGGAATCTCACGAAAAGATAACGGAAAGATCTCACTAGGAGATAACGAGATGTGAAATCTTAGGAGGGAATCTCATGAAGAGATGACGGAAAGATCTCACTAGGAGATAGACATGGCTGACCCGTACCCGTACGTGTGAATGTGGTGCCCAAATTTATGTTTTGTGTTTTATTTGGATTCACTTGAGTTTGAAAACATCCGGTTTAATTTGAAAAACGGAGTCGCCACGCCATTTTGATTTCCTCAAAACTTTGAAAAAAGGAATTAGGGTTCGGAGGTTATGTTACCCCTTGGGAAGATCGGATCGTCGTTCACCCAAGGTGCCTTGCCGAAGCAAGTCTCCCAAGATTCCATTTTTCGTGCTTGCTTGTGTGCTTTCTTGTGTGCATGTGTTGAAAAGAAGGGGGGGGATGTTCCAAGTTGTCTTCCGGACGTATAAACCATTTAGTTGGTTATCGCTCGAGATTCCTTGGATTTTTATGTGTTCGGGACTTTGATCCCACCCTCATCTTGGACTTGTGATCATCACTATTTGACCTTGGGTCATGTGTGATCGAGAGAAGGACTCTTTTTTATAGTCCAAGAGTGAGGTCCTTTAGAAAGGAATGACCTTAGCCCATCAATCCTACACCTTGAGACGATTGAGCTTGTGTAGGGACTACTATGCTCGTCTCAAGTGATAATCGGAGATATAGGGTTCAAGGCTCATTCATTTCCAAAGGGATTATGGCATCTTTAATGGAAGAAACGATGCAAAGATAGGACCTTTACACCATTTCGTTCCAAGAGATGCATCCAAATACCAATGGGGACTAGAGAATGCATGTTTAGGATAAAAATGACATTTTTAATGAAAAAGATGACATTTTAAGTGCAAAGGATGCTATTTGTTTGCAAAGGATGCTTTTTGATGTAAAGAAATGATTTTTAATGCAAAGGATGCATCTTTATGTATGAAAAAAAGAGTTTTAGGTGCAAAGGATGTATCTTTAATGTAAAGAAAACATTTTTAAGTGCAAAGGATGCAACTTTATATATGAAAATGGCATATTACGTGCAAAAGATGCATGAAGATATCATTTTGAGAGCAAAGGATGCTACTTTAATGCAAATATATCATTTTTGATGCAAATGATGCAACTTTATATGTAAAGATGATGTTTAAGTGCAAGGGATGCTACTTTTCACATCACCATGTGAGAGATCCACCCTAGAACAAGCCTTTTATGAGGTCTTATTTGTTCATCCTTGGGTTGGATCCTCCATGGATCCTATGTGATGAGGGAAAAGGGGATATATGATTAAAGATAGTATCTTTAATGACAATGTACCAAATACCAAGCAATATATAGCAATATGTAAATGCAAGGAGCAAGTATATCACATAAAACAAGTATAATGCAAGGTAAAGGGTAAAAGAGGTTACCATTGGTGGTGTCCTCTTGCTCTTTGAAGCTTGCCTAGGAAATGGACCAACTTTGAGAGGTTTTGGTGAGGAGGGAGGTGGTTTTTATCACTCTCAGCTCACTGGATTTTCGTAGTTGTATTTTGGCAGAGTTTTAATGCTAAAAACTGTCTTACAAAATGGGTAGAGGAGGCCTCTATTTATAGGCAGTCTGGTGACAGCCAATGAAGCCGTGCAGCTTGGAACCCTGGCCTAATGCAGCCGTGCGGCATTATCCCCAATGACTCAGCATACTTCTAGAATCATGCAAGGTGGCATTTCTAGAAGGGTTTTATATTAAAGGAAAATGAGGTTTTTTAATTCCAAGTAATTCCTTCATCCCTCGGAAGGTTCGGAACAGTTCCCGAATCACTCCTGAACTTTAGGAAAGTCCGGGGAATTATCGGGAAATTTAACCGGAAGGCATGAGCCAGATTTGGGTACTTACAGAAGCCCCTCGGCAATGTCACTTGCAGGGCGAGTGGGGTTGTCGATAGAAAAGGATCCGATCTGGCGAATGCCGAGACGGATTGGGTGACCGAAGTGGTCGAGTGCAGTGGCTGAACCTTTGAAAGGCTACCTACGTATCCTGAGTGGGAATCAAGCCATAATCATAGTTCAGAATCTACTGGGGAAAGGGGGTGTCATATGTGACGAATTGGCTGAACCTAAAGTAGGCTACCTACGTATCCCGGAGGAATCAAGCCAAGACGTAGTTCGGAATAAGATCCGCTGGGGAATAGCGAAGAGAAACTGGGCTCTTGCTGGGGAAATAGAACGGAAAGTGACCTAGGAGGTCAAGTGACTGATCCTACTGGGGATATGCTAGAAGTGACCGATGTGGTCGGATATCTGGACCTCTATGAGGGGCTACTTTACCACTGAGGAGTGATGAATGACAAAGGTGCGACCAAAGTGGTCGGATGGCTGGACCTTTATAAAAGGCTCATGCACCACTAAGGAGTGAGGCATAAAAAGGGTGACCGATGTGGTCGGATGGCTGGACCTTTTATGAAAGGCTACTTCACCACTGAGGAGTGATAAAGGAAGAGGGTGACCAAAGTGGTCGGATGGCTGGACCTTTATGAAAGGCTACCTACGTATCCCGGAGGAATCAAGCCTTGGTCGTAGTTCAAACATCACTAGATAGCTAGGAACGATGTCTAGGATCCTTGAGGTTTTGACAATTAATGGAGGAGTCACCTGGTTGACAATTAATGGAGGTTGTCACCTTAGAAAGCTTAAGGCTTACGTCACTATCGAGTAGACAGAGGTAGCTGAAGTTTGGAAAACTTGAGCGTACTTCACTATCTGTGATAGAGGTAGCTTAAGTTTGGAAAACTTGAGCGTACTTCTCAATCCGTGATAGAGGTAGCTAAAGTTTGGAGAACTTTAGCGTACTTCTCAATCTGTGATAGAGGTAGCTTAAGTTTTGAGAACTTGAGCGTACTTCTCAATCTGTGATAGAGGTAGCTTAAGTTTGGAGAACTTGAGCGTACTTCTCAATCTGTGATAGAGGTGGCTTAAGTTTGGAGAACTTGAGCGTACTTCTCAATCTGTGATAGAGGTAGCTTAAGTTTGGAGAACTTGAGCGTACTTCTCAATCCGTGATAGAGGTAGCTAAAGTTTGGAGAACTTGAGCGTACTTCTCAATCTGTGATAGAGGTAGCTTAAGTTTGGAGAACTTGAGCGTACTTCTCAATCTGTGATAGAGGTAGCTTAAGTTAGGATAACTTGAGCGTACTTCTCAATCTGTGATAGAGGTAGCTTAAGTTTGGAGAACTTGAGCGTACTTCTCAATCTGTGATAGAGGTATCTAAAGTTTGGAGAACTTGAGCGTACTTCTCAATCCGTGATAGAGGTAGCTAAAGTTTGGAGAACTTGAGCGTACTTCTCAATCCGTGATAGAGGTAGCTAATGTTTGGAGAACTTGGGCATACTTCTCAATCCGTGATAGAGGTAGCTAAAGTTTGGAGAACTTGAGCGTACTTCTCAATCTGTGATAGAGGTAGCTTAAGTTTGGAGAACTTGAGCGTACTTCTCAATCTGTGATAGAGGTAGCTTAAGTTTGGAGAACTTGAGCGTACTTCTCAATCTGTGATAGAGGTAGCTTAAGTTTTTGACAATTCGGAGGATGTCACCTAGCGTTATTCCGTTATAACGGAAGTAACGGAGGCGACTCGGGAGGAAAGTTAATTCTTCTTTGTGATAACGGATATACTTGGGAAACAGCGTTACTCTAGTTAAGAAATAACGGGAGTTATATGCCCAAGTGGAAAGTCCAGGGGCATAAGTGTAATTTTCTGCTCAGGGCGAAAGAGGCCGCCCGGCACGAGGTGATGGAAAAAGAGGCTGCCCGGCTTAAATCCTGATTTTATCAGATTGTTTAAACAGATTCAAAAACGGGCAAAGCGCCATTGTCACCCTTCTGCTGCCGAGGAATAGAGAGAGAGGAGAGAGAGAATTTTCAAAAATCCTTCAATTCCCTTGTTTCTTTTGATCTAGGATGGATCCGTAAGGGAATCCGATGCCTAGGCAAGCACGGAGGAACATCTCCAAGGCCGCTCGAAGGAGGAGGAGGGAGCTTGTCCGAACTGAGCGAAAATATGATTTCAATACGCCTCCTTCCGAGTTTTATCCGGGCAAGAGGGAGCACAAATCCATGAAACCTCAATCGGTTGGGGTAAGCATTCTTGATTTGCTCGATTCCGTCAATTTTGATTGGATTTTGATTGATTTTAGGGCTTGACCCGAGTTTTAGGAACTTCTCGAATTTTCCTAGGATTTTGTTGATGATTTTGGGATTTTGATGATTAACCTATGAGGCTAAGGACACAAATGAACATGCATGTGCAATTTATTTGAAAAATAATGAGAATGACCCATTTTTTTTTTCAAAGGTAAGAAAAATAATTGTCTAAAATGTGACGGAGTTCTTGCATGTGCTAGAACTAGGTCAATTTTTGATCATGGATGAGGAAACGGGATTTTGGACGATGAAAAGGATTCATGCATGCCATTTTTTTTTTGAAAAAATTAATGCTTATGTGCAAATAATTTTGAAAATCAGAATTTTGTGCTTAGGAGAGCAATGTGCTTGACATGATGTGTTTCAAATGATGAAAGACACGTTTTCTATGCAAAAAGATGCTAGAAATCTTTTATGACTGCTTTTCTTTGAAAATATGTGTATTTTTTTTGAATATATGCATGCTTTTGAAATGAGATGAAGGACTGACACATCTTTTTTTGTTGTGTTTTCCTACAGGAGAGCAAGTCTAGGGGACCTTCTGAGGTGGCGGTGAGGCTATGGGAGAGGATGCCTGACTTTGAGAAGGATGGGGTAAATCCCAAGCAGCTAGTGAGGACTACCGGCCTGGATTTGTTCGTTGAGGCTATTGGCAGAGGCATTCATGTGACCTCGAAGAGAAAGGGCTTGATCCAGTCCCTCTCGGAGTTTTGGTAGGACACCACCCACAGCTTTCACCTTAGCTGGGGGGAGCTTACAGTGACGCCCGCAGACTTCACTGCTATCACTGACTTACAGTTCACCGGTAGGCCTGTGACTTGGAGGGACCATATCATGGCGGAGGAGTTTAGGGATCTGGTGGGATTTGATCTTCAGCCTAAGGGGCTAGGGATGGAGACGAGGAATGTTGAGGTGGCAGTCCTGAACTGCATGTAGGGATTTGCTGCTAATGAGGTGACTGCTCACCAGCTTGCAAGGGCTTTTCTGTGGTTGATGCTGTCAGTCACCATCTTTGCCAATTCTGGGACTTTGGCTATGCTGTGCCTTCTGGACTCTTTGGAGGATGTGGATGAGATTAGGACGGTCTCTTGGGGTGAGGCCGGATTGGCGGAGCTTTACTTCTCCCTGGATTTGTACAGCCGGAATAAGGCTGCTTCGATGGATTGCTTCTCCTTTGCTCTTGAGGTATTCTCACCTTCTTTTCTTTCTCTTTTTACTTTTGTGTCTTGAGACCTTTATAAGAGAAATGACCCTTTTATGTTTTGAACATGCAGGTCTGGTTTTGTGAGGTGATCAGGTTCTTTCCGTGGAACCAGCAGAGTGATTCTACCATCTTCCCTGCTATGATTCATTAGAGGGGAGATGCTAGAGACAAATTCACCGGGAAGACCCGGATCACTTTTGACTACAAGATGGTTAGACCGGTCATCAACAAGGATGTGCATGATGGAGTTGACTTCTACCCTTGGGGGAGGTACCCAGAGGTTCTGCTAGGGGATGCCGTGGAGGCGACGAGGCAGAGGAGGTGGCTGACGGGCCTGACATGTGATGTCATTTATCTGGGGGACCACTTTTCCAGGCAGCATGGCCATGTCCCTCCCTTGGATGTCATTACTCCTCATGATCCTCCAGCACGGATGCTGCAGCCCAGGGACTGGTCGGCAGATGACATTGCTAGGTATCAGGCAGGTGTGGCAGCTGAGGAGTTTTTTGATCTGGCTACCCCGTATGCTACCTTTGTGGAGCAGCGGTTGAGGACGCCACAGAAGCTAGTGAAGCTGGCTGTCACTCAGGGGTATGGGGAAGCCGAGCCTACTGACCCGCCGATGCCTCCTGCTCACCTTTCCTATGTGGTCAACGGGTGCCGAGGAGGTTCGGGATTCTGTCCCCGACACGAGGGAGCCCCAAGATACTCGCCACCCGACAAAGACTGTGAGTACACTTTAGGGTCTTTTCCCTTTTTCAGATTCATTTGTTTTTTTACAATTCCGAGATTTTCTGAGATTTTCTTCTCTTTTCTCAGGTTCCAGCTCGTACTTATGACGGCTTGGTCAGGCAGAACAGGGCTGGAAGGATGTGTGCCGGTCCCTTGTGAAGAAACAAGCTTGTGCTTCAAAGGCTGCAGTGAATGTGCAGGAGCCCGTGCGCAAAAGGAGGCACGTAGGGAGCACGACATCCACCTCATCGGCCTCAGAGTACTCTTCTAGTGCCCTGCCTCGGGGACAGGGACCTAACACCAGCATCCTGGAGCAGCTAGCCGAGTACGAGCATGTGAATGTCCATCTTTCTGATGTGAGTGACAGTGAGGATGTGATGAGAGACCCTAGCTTCTACGAGCTGAGTAGTGACGACGAGGGGTCGAAGGCCTAGGAGGTCTTTAGGGTCAATCTGGGAAGGAAACAAACAATGAACAATTTTATGCACATTTTGTTTATTTTTTTTTGCTTTATTTGGGCGCCGATGGGGCAAAAACAATGTATTACTGTTTTATTTACTTTCCTAATTTATGCTTTATGAATTTGCATATTGCTTGAGCCCCGGGGCTGCTTTTTTTGCTTGGAATTGAGGCTGAAACTGGGCCAAAATGATTTGTGATGACACATAACTGCATGGTTGGTGTTTGGATATGTTTTTGTACAGGTTTTTGTTGGAAAAGTGGGGTGAAAACTCCCTTTGGGCAGCAACTTGGGTTGCTGCAGATTTTTTCTGCAGAGAGCAAATGAGGCCGTGCGGTCTGGACCTGAGGGCAAATGAAGCCGTGTGGCTAACAGTTCTGTCTGGACTGGTTTTTTTCGAAATAAAATCAAGGCTTGGCCATTTCATTTCATTTTCACCCTAGACTTGTCCCAACTGATCCCAGAGCATATTTTTGACCTAAAGACATCAACTTTGATCATCTTGCAATGGAGAAACCCGTCAGATTGCAAAAGGGGAAAAGATACCGTTTTCTGTCCGATCTTCAATCTTGGGTGAGATATAACTTTCAATCTCACAAGGGGCTGTTCGATACTACCTTCAAGATCAAATCTTTATGGCATTTGAAGGATCTCCCACCCGATTGGGACCTTTTGAGGGCAGCAGCAAAGTTTTGGGACCGCCGTAGACACATTTACTGCTTTTCTTACAATGAGATTGTCCCAACCTATGAAGACTTCCGAGCCTTGATTGGGGGTCCAGAAATTGAAGCTATATCGATTCCTCTGATCGAAGATGTGCCAATGGCGGCAAAGTTGGCATCTTTTCTGCACATATCTCTGGGAGAGGCTGAGGGGATGATGATAGCTCCGGATAGGATTGACCTTTCTGATATCCCGGGCAGGTTGGGTCTCCGAATATGGCTACGACCACGGTGGCTATGGATGCCTTTATCCTCTGCGTATTCTCGTCTCTGTTCACTGCTGAGTCCGTGGGGATTTGTCATGGTGGCCTCTTGGACATGGTTAGGGATTGCAGGGCTGGGAAGGATATTATCCCACTGGTTTTGGGTGAGACCCTTCACGACATTGATAGGATGGATAGAGGAGACCATTTCATGAGGTCTGGGAGTCCGGCTGTGTTGACTTTATGGCTGTAGGAGAGGCTCGAGGCTTTGCCAGGGGCTTTGCCGACTCAGTGCCCTTGGGTGATTTCTTGGAGGGGTTCGCCTAGGCAGCAGGACCAGGGTGACTGGGAGCTGATGATGGCTAGGTTGTCCACTTCGGATATTAGCTGGTGGGTACCTCACTGGAGGTTGCAGACCAGGAGGACATTTCAGGAGTCTTATATGGTGAGGGTTCCAGGGTTTTGTTGGTCATCCTTCTACATACCCTGCTTGGTATCCAGGCAGTTCGGGGCCTTACAGGAGCCGTTGGGCAATTGGGAGGACATCCGTACCATGGAGGTGGTGCCTTTAGACATGAGGGATCCAGCCAGCTTCTCATTCTTCTCGAGGGCTTGGACATATACTGTTTTTCCACCCAGGGCCATTCTCAAGAGCAGGAAGAGTGCCATCTTGACTATGGCCTACTTGGATTGGTATGAGAGGGAGATGGGAGCGACTCAGGTCATATTGGGAGAGAGACGTCAGGCCTTATTGGGGGCTGACTGCGACTCGAGTAGGACTCTGAGGGAGACTGAAGCTAAGGCGAGTCGCCATAACCAGTCGGGTGACCTTATCAGAGATATGGAGGCTCGATACAAGAGACTATCTGAAGTCGCTCCCTTGACTGAGGCTCAGAGGGAGGAAGTGCGGACTCGTGCCCGTATTGAGAGGGAACTTATTGACACAGGTTTGATGGAGGCTCCAGTGAGGTACCTGAGGTCGGGGTGGGGAGACCGACATCATAGAGAAGAAGAGAAAGAATACTCGACGAGGTCGAGGTAAAATGAAGAAGACCAAAGAAGACTCAGTGAATGACAACTGATAGATCTTTTCTTAGGATTCCCTTATTGCCATTTGCAAACACAATAGTTTATTAGGCATTTATTGTATCTTAGATCTTTGTAGCAGGTTAGCAGAGTCAAGAGTAGACCGTGCTTGAACTCATCAAGAAGTTTTTAACTTGTATTTAACAAAGATATGATCTTAGAAATTAATCAAGACACATTTCATGGAAATTTCAGATGTCTTATTGATTGCTTAGGACCCGTTTTATGAAAACTTGATTGCCCTTTATTATTTATTGTTTAGACCGAACCATATATGGCTGCCTACGTTCCCCTTTTACAAGAAAGACTAAGGGGCTCAGGTCTTCGTAGTTCATTCTGGTGAACTATCGGGATTAGGTCTTTTGGCCCTTTTTTATTTTTTTTTTTTCATGCGGCCTTTGTTTTTGCCTAGACCACCACTTTTTGGGTTTTTAGCCTAGTGGGCATTACTCTTTTTGCACTAAGATTTTTTTTTTTTTTTTTTTATGTGCAACCCTGTTTTTGCCTAGACCGCCCTTTTTGAGTTTTCGGCCTAGTTGGGTATTACTCTTTTTGCACTAAGATTTTTTTTCTTCTTTTTTTTTTTTTTATTTTTTTTTCTTCCTTTTTTTTTTTTTTTTTTTTCTTTTTTTTTTTTTTTTTTCTGCATAGTACCTTCGGAGCTTATCGCCGTTGGCTGGGTGGACAAAGGGATTGCCATCCAGGTCTGCAAGCTTCATGGCTCCTCCTGATAGTATCTTCTGTACCACATACGGGCCGATCCAAACAGGTTCCCATTTTCCCAGGGGGTTGTCTCTGGTAGGGGGTTTTACTTTCAGAACCAAGTCACCTTCTTTGATGTCCCTGGCCTTGACCTTTTTGTCAAATGCTCTGGCCATTCGCCTCTGGTAGGCTCGGGTGTGTTCCATGGCCTTGAGTCTTCTTTCATCGAGCAGGGCCAACTCATCATGCCGGCTACGTAGCCATTCTACTTCGTTGACACTGTTTTCCAGGAGGACCCTTAATGACAGGATTTTCAACTCCACTGGTAACACTGCTTCCATCCCGTAAGTTAGGGCAAAGGGAGTTTCTCCCGTAGCTGTCATGACAGATGTTCTATAGACCCAAAGTGCTAGGTGCAACTTTTTAGGCCAATCACGACCATGGGTGGCCATTTTCCGGATGATCCGCTCGAGCGTCTTATTAGCAGCTTCCACGGCTCCGTTAGTCTGAGGTCTGTATGGGGACGACTTGTGGCGAGTGATTCTGAATTCTGACAGCAATCTATCCCAGTCCCCTTCAAAGTGCGACCCATTATCAGAAATGATCTCATTGGGCACCCCATATCTACACATTATGTTTTCTTTGATGAATTGGGCCACTTTTCTGGAAGTGAGGACTTTGTAGGACTTGGCCTCTACCCACTTGGTGAAGTAGTCGACTGCTACTAACACGAATTTATGCCCATTGCTTCCTGCCAGGGCTATCTTCCTTATCACGTCAATACCCCATGTTTCGAACGGCCAAGGAGTCGTCATGCAGTACAGGTCGTGAGGCGGGAGATGGTTGAGGTTGGCAAACCGTTGGCATTTGTCGCACGCTCGGACATGCTGGACACAGTCTGTCTCCATAGAAATCCAGTAGTAACCCATTCTGAGGATCACTTGCATCAATGCTCTGTCATTCATATGAGGACTGCAGGGACCGTTGTGGACTTCGGTCATCAACTCTCTGGCCCTTTCTTGGGTGACACACTGGAGGAGTGGTCCCTGGTACCTCTTCTTGTATAGGTCGCCTCCTAAAATGACATAATGGGAGGCCAACCTTTTCAGGGCTTGCAAGCTTTTGGCTTTGATGCCTTCTTTCGGTCTACCTTCTTCATCTCTAAAGGCTGACTCTCGATCTTTGAGGAACTGGTAAATCTGACTGTACCAGGGTTCCTTGATATCATTCCCCTTCATACTTTTCTCTCGAGCTCGGGGCACGGTGTTCGTTTAAAGCCTTCACAGTCTCATTCAAACTTTTCAAAGTCAACATGCAACAGGAGTTATCACCTTCGGGGTTTGGATCTTGGCAACTGGCTTTCTCATCCGGGTCCAACAATTTTTTCAACAGAGCGGGATCACATTCCTCATCACTGTCAAGCATATCCCTTCTTTCTCTAGGGGTCAGCCTTCTGACGGCATCTATGACATTGGCTAAACATTTTCTGAAGTGAGAAATTCCATCATCAATAAGGATTTCTGCGGGGTCAAACCTCATGGCGGGTTTCTGTTCTTCACTTTGTCGGAAGGTTTTAAGGCTTTTTGGCTTCGGGCTAACCACTCTTCTTCTACTGTTCCTTCCGGCACTTCGACCGTGTCTTCATCGAGTATCACCGTAGTAACTCTCGCGGGAACTTTCGTCTTGACTCGATGACCAATAAGGGCAAAAGGTGTCGGGATACTTGACGCCATATAAGAGGTATCTTGGGCTCCTCCTTTGACTTGGGAATTATCAAGAAAACATCATTGTCGTCACAGGACATAAAGGGACCGGGGTCGCCTCGAGACTTAAGACTCTTTCCAGAGCATCCATACACTCTTCTTCGGACAAGGTCTCGGGAGTGATTACTAACACCGTAACAGAGTCTACTCTTCCCGATGAGAGTTTGGCTTCCGCAATGCTTACGTTTTCCGGATCGGTGGGTGGAGCCCATTTTCCTCTTTCGGCTAGGGCTTCAATTAAATCCCTCCATTCACCGACCAAGTCTTTGTAAGGAGTATTGAACTCTAGGATGTAGGACTCATATCTTGCTTCATCTAAGCTAGCATCTTTTTCCTTTTACGAGCCTTCACACAGCCGCAAATACACTTTGAAGTGATTTCATCTCCTATTCCGGGTCGGTGGTTTCCTACCTCATCACGCCCTTTGGGTTTCACTTCGCCGACTCCAAGTCCATTCCTTCTACGGAACTGTCATCATCACCGTAAATCCATCCATTCCTATTCTCGTTCCCGACCGATTCTTCACTACCATTGTCGAGAGATAGGAAAATTCACAGGCGTTGACGAAATTAGAGAGGTCGGGTTGGTCTGGGATTCCAAAGTAAAGGGATTTGGGTTAGGCCGTGAAAGGAGGGAAAGAGTCCCACGGGGTGATGCAAAGGCCGTGAGGGTGTCGGGACCCGACGGCTCGGGATGTTGGGAAGACCGAAAAGGGACAGTCTTTGGCAAAGGATTAGGAGGGGATGGGCTATAGGCTAGCTCTGCTTCCCTAGTCATCTCGGCTACCCAAACCAAAGGCAGTCTTTGTTCTCTCGTCGAATCGGACATTCCCGACTCTGGGTCGACCAAACCGAGGATTACGCGAACCTGCTCGAGAATTACTGCGCTAACAAGTCAGCCGACCCGGTGTTCTCACCCACTTCTTTCTCATTGCGGGAAAGGGATAGGAAAGGTTTAGACTCGGGGTAGGTGTTTAGGCTGAAGGCTCAGGCAATATGCAAATTAGAATCTTCCAGTTTACTTAAAACAGTGTCTTTTATTAATATCTATTTGGTTGGAAAAGGGGATTTGCCCTTCTTTTTCGTAACTACTCTAGATCCTGGATCAGTGGGTTCCGTCACTACGTCTATAAGCCCCTCGTATTCCACCTGTATTTCGACCTCCCAGGGTGGACAGCCCCGGGCGAGGGTCCTATAGGGCACGCGGATCCCACCGACCGAGAGTAAAGAACGCTCCTAACGGGTCTAGCGGGTCATAGGAACTTTCAACGCACGAGCGATGCTGAAATAGCCCGGATCCGAGAAAGGCTTCGCAGCCCCGGCATCTGGCAATCTTTCGCGTTGGAGCGGTTCGTTCTCGCCGTTTTGCTTTCGCATTTTGTAGAGTCGCCGCGCCGTTTTTATTAAGCCCAAAACATTGAAAAAGGGCATCAGTTTAAAGATAATTTTAAATTGTTTTTTTGTGATGAGATTTTGAGTTCGGAGGTCAGATGACTCCTCGGGAAGAGAATATTAGAATATTAGAGCTCACCCGAGTCGCCTCGTAAAACGAGTCTTTTGGATACCCTTAATATCCTTTAAATGTTGTGTGTGTGTGTGCTTTTAAAAATGCATGCTGTATCGGATGTCTACATTGTATGCTATGTATGGAAAGGTATTGAAATAGTAATGGAAGGAAGCCTTACCAATGTTGGTTCGTGTCTGTCTTCCGCTGAGGAATAGTGTTTGAGGTCGGAGTAGCGTTCGGCACGGATCGGGATTGCCGGGAGATGCCGGTTGTACGCGGACAGAGTTTCGGCGTGAGTTGAGGTTGCAGGCTGCGTTCGGGCAGAGGTTCGGCGTGCGTGGGGATCGTCGGGATCACTCGGGCAGAGGTTCGGCGTGCGTTGTGGTGGCAAGAGTCACTCGGGCAGAGTTTCGGCGTGGTTTGGGATCGCCGGTTTGACTCGGAAAGAGACGGGACATCGTGGAAAGACCAGGCAAGGCCTCGGAGTACCACGAGGGGCCTCAGAGTACCTCGAGAGTGCCTCGGGGCAGCGCCGGAGCGTCTCGGGAGCGCTCGGGGAGGCTTCGGAGCACCACAAGGGGGCTCGGAAGGCCTCGAAAGGATCCGAAAGGGGCCGGGAATGCCTCGAGAGGACTTAGAGGGGAGCCAGAAGGCTAAGGGAGGAAGAGAGAAGAGGGAGGTGTGTCTGAAAATGGGAGGGGGAGCCCTCTATTTATAGTAGGAAAAAATTGCAAAGAGGTCCGTACGGACCTCCCTGGTTATCCAGAATTTTGGTTTTCCTCAATTTGAGGGAATATGTGATGATGGTGAATATTCTGTAATTATGGTGTTCCCTATGCAATAAGGTCCGTACGGACCATCTTGCATGCAAAGAGGTCCGTACGGACCAACTAAGCATGAGGGTAATCATTTTCCCCGGGATTTGAGGGAATATTGTGGACTTTAAGAAGATTCAGTAATTATTAAAGCAAAGAGGTCCGTACGGACCATTATTGCTTTTCCAATTTCCTGAAAATTCCCGAAAGGTCCTTTTGTCCCTTTTTATCCCAGAAAGGCTCCTCCCTTGATTTGGTTGGGGGTTTAGAGAGGGTTTTGAGTGAGAGGGGTCGTCGAGACTGTGTTGATGAGTCTGCGGTGTTTCCCGTGTGTTTGAAAGGGGTGTGATCCAGATTGGGGTACTTATAGAAGCCCCTCGACGACGTCACTTATGAAAGAAGTTGGTCGCCGATAAGATAAGGGTCCTAATCTGGATCGCGTGCTGGGAGATAAAGTGACCGGGGAGTTCAGTGTGAGGACGTGGTGGTGTCCTATTGTGTGACCGCTTATGTCAGTAGGCTGGACCCTGTGATAGGATTCCTACGTATCCCTGGCGGGAATCAAGCCTGGTCGTAGTTCGGGTGTAGGGTGAGTGTTTTGTGAATGTGGGCGTGGTGGTGCCCTGAAGTGTTGTGTGACCGCCGAGGTCAATGGTAAGGACGTGGTGGTGTCCTGGGTGACCGCATAGGTCGATGGCTGGACCCTGTGATAGGATTCCTACGTATCCCTGGCGGGAATCAAGCACAGTCGTAGTTCGGAGGTCGTGAAATACGTGAGTGCGGGCGTGGTGGTGCCCCGAAGTGTTGTGTGACCGCCGAGGTCGGTGGTGAGGACGTGGTGGTGTCTGGGTGACCGCATAGGTCGATTGTGAGGACGTGGTGGTGTCTGGGATGTGGTGACCGCCGAGGTCAATTGTGAGGACGTGGTGGTGTCTGGGATGGAAATTTTACGATTTTCCTAATCGGGTGGTTTAAGGCCTTAGGGCCGGAGATAGTTGTGAGGACCCGAATCGTCTTCGATTGCGGTTGTGCCGGGAGGACTTTGAATCGTCTTACGCGGCGGTTGGTGCCACGTGGAGGACTTTGAATCGTCTTACGGCGGCGGTTGGTGCCACGCCCGAAGGACTTTGAATCGTCTTCTAGCCGTTGTGGAGGCATGGCCGCCTTGTGCTTTGATTGCGAGAGGTGTAGATGCCTTTGTGTTTTTGCATGTTGAGTAGAAGGTTGGACTTACGATGACTCGCGGTGCTTGTGTGTTCCGTTGAAGTGTGCGCAAGATGACGGCGGTGATTGCTTCACCATTTGGCATTTTGGAGGCGCTTCGTGCCTTGGGACTTGTACTCGGAGGTATTGGCTCCTTCTTGTGCTTGTTTTGCCGTTGAGTGGGCAAGGATGATGGTCGGTGCTGGGGGATATGCAGTCTTGTATGACTTCCCTTTGACTTGTTGGGGGAGGAGCTCGGGCTTACTTTGATGGCCGGTGCTTGCATTGCTGGGGATGCGTGACCTTGTAAGGGCCCTTTTCTGTTGGGAAGATGACTTCGGACCTCTTTTGAGGGCCAGTGGTTGAGTTGTCGTTGAGCGTTTGGAGGCGTCTTGTGCCTTGATATTCGTGCTGGGAGGTGTTGGCTCCTTCTTGAATTGCCGTCGAGCGTTTTGGAGGCGTCTCGTGCCTTGATATTTGTACTGGGAGGTGTTGGCTCCTTCTTGAGTCATCGGGCGTTTTGGAGGCGTCTCGTGCCTTGATATTCGTACTGGGAGGTGTTGGCTCCTTCTTGAGTCGCCGTTGAGTGGGCGAGGACTGGTCTGTGGTTGAATTGCCGTTGGAGTGGGCGAGGTTCGGGCTTACACTGACTGCCGGTGGTTGAATTGCCGTTGGAGTGGGCGAGGTTCGGGCTTACAATGACTGCCGGTGGTTGAATTGCCGTTGAAGTGGGCGAAGACTGGTCTTACGCTGACTGTCGGGGATTGAATTGCCGTTGGAGTGGGCGAGGACCGGTCTTACGTTGATGGCCGGTGATTGAATTGAAGGGTTAGGGACCATTCTGCACTTGGATTTGCTGGAAAAGGCCTTAGGACAGCCAGGGGCAAAGATTATAAGGGCAGGAAAGTAATTTGGCCACCCCTTGCAAAGAGGTCCGTACGGACCAACCTGGCTGCAAAGAGGTCCGTACGGACCAATGTTGAAATTTACAGTTCCCAGGTTTTGACCGGGTTTAAATGCCGAGGCTCCTTCCCCATTCCTTCTTCTTCAGTGCGTGAATCCGAGAGAGAGAGGGAGAGAAAAACCTCCATTGTTAACCAAAATCCTCCATTTTTCGCTTGAATCGCTTGCCATGGCGGAAGGATCTCGAAGGAATCGTCGTCAACGTAGTCAAGAGGTGGTCGAGCAACGGATGGAGCTCCAAAGAAATTGGATTTCATTCGTTCCATCTTCGAAGAACCCGGATGTCTTGTATCCGAATCCGGAGGTGCACAATCGTCGTTCTAGGAACGTCGGGGAGGTAAGAAATCCGTTCCGTTTTGATTCCCTGCTCGAATTTTTGAATGCTAGAACTAGATTTTAGTTTTTCGCATTTTCGCATTTTTGTTATTATTATTATTATTATTTTTTTTTATGTCTTTTGTGAAATTCTTGATGAATTGTTGAAAATGGACATGTAAAAATTGTGGGTATGTGTATTTTGTGCAGAAATGTGTAGATTAGCTTTTATTTGTGAAAATAAAGTGCCTCTCTAATGAAATGCATGCTTTGGTGTTTTGTACCGTATGCTATTTATGTATGTACATTATGAGAAAAGTTTGTCGTGTAGTGACAAATTTTGTGAAAAATGTGACATGTGCCGTGTTTTGTGACGGGTTTTGTCTGAAAGTGTGTGCCGTGTAGGGACGGATTTTTTGAAAATGTGTTATGCATATGTGTCGTGCCGTGTTTTTGGGTGACGGACTCTGTGGGGAAAATATGTGCAATATGTGCCGTGTTTTTGTGACGGGTTATATGTGCCTTTGCCGTGTTGGGACGGACTTTTTTGAAAATGTGTCGTGTAGGGTTTAATCCCCTTTTTTTTTTTTTTTTGAGAAAATGTGTACAGTGTGTGCCGTGTTTTTGTGACGGACTGCATGGGAAAAATTATATGTATAATGTATGTGAAAATTATGTGCAATGTGTGCCGTGTTTTGTGACGGGTTATTTTCATGGCTTTCCGTGTTGGGACGGACTTTTGTGCCTTTTGTTTTATATTAAGTACTGTGATTGACGTACCTTTGCTGTGTTTACCTGCAGGATGCGGGGCTTATGGCCGGGAAGGCCAAGAGGATGAAGACTCGGGATCGCTCGAGGCCGTTGTTGAGCCGTGGCAATGGGATGCCCGATATTTCCGTGGATGGTAGGCCGAGTCCCGTGGAGGCCGGGTCTACGCTTCGGCCTCGGGGGTGTTCGAGAGAACCCGGCCGGAGTTTCGACACGAGGAAGAACAAGAGCGTCTTCCTTGGCCTTTCCGAGTATTGGTGGGATACCACCCACACCTTCCATCCGAGCCGGGGAGAGGTGACGGTGACGCCGACCGACTTTGCCGCGATCACCGGGCTTTCCTTCAAAGGAGGGCTGACGGTGGAGAGATATGATCTCCGATGTTGTGTTGACCGAGCCGCCGGGCTTTGAGCCTCGTCCTCGCAGGGGCCTGGGGATGCTATATAGCAATGTGGAGCCGAGGATCACGGCCAAAGATTGGGGCCTATGTCCGGTACCGGCCAGTGACGGCGGAGCACTTGGCGCGCTCCTTTTTGTGGTATGCACTCTTCCGAGACTTTGTTCTCGAACCACGCGACCGCGGCTCCCTTTGCTCGTTGGAGAGCTTGATTGATCCGGATAGGGTCTGTGATATTGCTTGGGGCGAGGCAGCTTGGCCGAGCTCTACTTCTCCTTGGACCGGTTTAGCCGGGGTGTGGCGCTCATTGGCCCGTTTTGACTTTGCTTTGGAGGTATGAGTTTATTGCCGTTTTTGATTTAGCAACTTGTCGCTTCTCCGTTTTCTTTTGCACTGAGCCTTCTCTGCGTTTTTGTCACAGTGTGGTTCTATGAGGTTTTTCAATGTTTCCCGTGGGATAGAGATCCGGGCCGTTGCCGCGCACCCCGCTATGTCGGGCCGGGCTCGCACGGCGAGGAAGAGGAGGACCAGCAGGGGAAGCTCACCATCGCCTACGGGGATGTGCAGGAGCTGCCTGGAGAGGGGTAGCCCGGAGGGGTTTATTTTGTTCCCGTGGGCTCGATATGAGGGTGATGAGTTCGAGGGGGCTCCCGAGGTGACAGCCAAGCCGGAAGATGCCGCGGGGCTCGACCTCGCGATGTTATGTATCCGGGGAGCGGGTCTTCTCGGGCAAAGATGGCCCCGGTGTGCTTCCCGTGGCTCCGAGGGACCCTCCCTTTGGGATGCTTGATTCCCGGACATGGATGTGCTTGATTTTGAGAGGTACCTTGGCGGTGCGGGCGCCGAGGAGTTCATTTTGTATGGAGAGGAGTACGGGGCCTTCGTGAGGAGGAAGCCGAGGACGCCGCAGTAATCGGCGAGGGAGAGAGAGGCCGGCCCGCAGCTCCCCTGCAGGTTCCGATGCCGGGGCCGGATTTCACGTATGTCCGTGGGGACGGATCGAGGAGGAGGGTGTCTCGTACTGCTCCCCGAGCAGTGCCCCCGCCGCATACCGAGCGGATCCCGATAGATCGGTGAGTGTGCCGACTCTTTTCCATCTTGGCATCTTTTCGTATTTTTCTTTTTTGTTGTTGAGTATAACCGTATTGCCGAGCGTTTCCTCGTCGCTTGCTTGTGCAGTCCCGGGAGAGCCTATGATATGCCGACTCGCCGTTACGTGGCGATGAGGTCGTTTGCGAAGAAGATGGCGTCGAAGATATCTTGCCGGGTTCGCGACGCGTGCCGGCGCACGAGCCTATGCCTTCGAGGCATTCTCAGACGTTCCTCCGCCTAGAGCCGAGCCTGAGCCGCAGCCAGGAGGGACCTTCGAGGGGGCGGCATAGCATGGATGCCGGACGTCTTCGGAGCTCCGAGGCAGCCCTTTTATCAGCTTCTTCCCTCCTCAGATGCACAGGCGAGGGTCCGTCGAGCCTTCTTTCTTTGATCCTTTCGCCGGATTTGATCCTTCTGATTACTTTGAGTGGCAGCCTCCGGCGGGTGCTCGGTACTCTGATGACGAGGATGTGGCGGGCGAGTTCACAGGATGCCCGACTTCTCTCTCGGAGGACCTCGGCGAGGATGATGATGATGCTGAAGAGTCGGATTAGGGTCCATTTGCTTTCCCTCTTTCCATATCTTCTTTTTTTTTTGTTTAGCAACAGTACATTTGATATTCCCGTAATAAAACACTCATATTTGCACGGCAAACAAAGATTTTATTTTAAGATGTAATGTCATTTTTGTGATTCCCGGATTTGTCCTAGAAATGGTTGCTATTATTATTTTTTATTTTGTGCATGCCACGTGAGCCGAGAGTGCGTTTGTGGGTAGTGTATGTTTGCCGGGAATGGCTTTGGCCGTTGTTTGGGCGCTTTGGAGCAAGGTCCCGCCGAGGACAAAGGGTTGTTGTACCGTTTGTCGGGGAAATGGGTTCTTTTTGCAAGGAGGTCCGTACGGACATACTTAGCATGCAAAGAGGTCCGTACGGACCAACCTTGCTTTTGGGAAGGAGATAAATGCTTTCCAAAGTTGTCTCGGTTCTTCCCCATTTCCCCATTTGCAGCCATTTTCGAGCTTTCTTCCCCATTTTCTCTAGGAACCTCCATTTTTGCCATGGATTCTTCGTACGTCCCTAGAATTTTGCCGAGGCTTTCGCAGAGAGGCAAGCACACTTCCTTGAGCAGCTGAAAACGTGGATGCGGCGCCGTATGAGGCATCGTAGACGGGCTTTCGAGGTAAGGTTTCGTCTTTGCTCGATTTGGTCTTTTAAGGAGTTGGGTTCCCGATTGGGATTTGTTGCGGCCGCCGCGAAGTTCGGGATGTTAGGAGGCATGTGTACCGTTTCTCCTATAATGAAATGGTGCCCACTTTTGAGGATTTTCGGGCTTTGATGGGAGGACCGGAGGTGGAGGCCATCTCGCTTCCTTTGATTGGTGGTGCGGTGAGCGTGAAGCTTCGTGTGCTTTCTTCGTACTTCGTTGGAAGAAGTGCAGTGGCATGATCCTTGATTCGGGTCATATCGACATTTCCGAGCCGCCTGAGCGGTTCATGGCCGATGATGAGAGTGATGTCTCTTGGGACGCATTTGCCTTGTGCGTGATGGCGACGCTTTTCCCGGTCGCCTCCCTTGGCATTTGCGATGGCGCTTTGCTAGATGTGGTAGGGCACCGCAGAGCCGGAGAGGATATTGTCCCGTTGGTGCCGGGGGAGACTCTTCATGGTATCGACCGTCCGGCGACCGGGGATCGGTTCATGAGAGGGGGAAGCCCCGCTTGCTCACCTTGTGGCCGCGAGAGAGACTTCAGCCATGCCCGAGGCTCCGACGTCGTTTAGCCCGTGGTCATTTGCTCGCCGACCTCTTGTGTTGGATATGGATCACCCGCCCGGGAGAGATGGATGGCACGCCTTGGTACGCATCGATCCGCCGGTGGGTTCCGCACCGGAGGATTGAGACTAGGAGGATCTTGCAGAAGGGTCCTACGTTGTCGTAGTTCCAGGTTTGTCTTGGTCCTCCTTCTATATTCCGTCGCTTGTTTCCCGGCAGCTTGGGATGAAGCAGAGCCTTTGTTGGCCGGGATGACCTTGCTACCGCGGAGGTAGTTCCTCTTCGTATGGCAGCCTTCAGTGCCTTTCTTGTATTTTCTCGAGGGTATGGAAGTATTCCGCTTTCCCTCCCGTGGTACTCCTTAGACGTCGGGGAGCGTCGTATTGACGACTGCAAGCACCGGCCCGGTATGAGCAACGTGTCAAGGGCAGTCCCAAGTGGTCTTGGAGAGCGTGCGTGTAGCGATTCTGGGACCCGGTTGCCGTAGTAGCTATTGCCTTAGGAGTGCCGAAGCCCGGTCCGACCCTTCGATGTGACGGGAGACACTTTGTTTGACTACGAGACTAGAGTTGACCGACCGACAGGAGAGGTCCTCTTTGCACTCGCAGGAGGAGATCCGAGCCGAAGCACGGCGAATGAAGCCCCGAGAGCTACCGGATTGTTTGACTCTACGGGAGGACCCCGATCTCTGACCGAGAGACGCAGAGTTGGTTCACGTGGAGCGAAAGAAGACTCGCCGGGGACGAGGGAAGAAAGGAAAGAATGGCGAGGGGACAAGCGCAGACGGCGCGGAATGACCTCCTAGGTATCCATTCATTGCATTGCAAACACATTATTAGTTAAATGTATTAAGCTGTCTTTTAGCATGTTGTGAACTTGAGAGTAGACCGTGCTTGAACTCATCAAGAAATGTTGTAACCGTTAGTGATTTGTGATTTACTTTTAAAGCTTTGTCGAGACGCAAGATCTCTTGTTTGCCTTTGTTTCTTTTGTGCACTTTGTCGGCGTCCATCTTTGGACTTTTCTGTTGCATTTGCGGACTTGAAGCAGTCTGGGCCATGACGGCAATCCCTTTTGCTTAGGCTTTGTGCTTGGCTGAGAGGTTGAATGCTCCCTTGACAAGTCGTTTTGACGGTCTTTTCCGCAGCTTCCTTGCCTCTTGTTGGCGTCGGGCTCTTGACCTCTTTTTGCAGCTTTTGCTTGAGCTTCTTTTTTTTTTTTTTTTTGTGAGCCCTTGCTCGAGCTCTATTTTTTTTTATATTTTTTTTTTGTGAGCCCTTGCTCGAGCTCTTTTTTTTTTTTTGAAGCGCGTGAGGGCGAAGACAAGCCCCTGGCTTGGAAGCGTACATGAGCCGCCGCTTGATGCCGAGTGACCCTCGGATGTCCTTTGATGTTGCCGCCGTCGTTTGACTTGGTCAAGGTGACTGCTGGGGCGTGTTCTTGAAAAGTGCGTAGCTTGATGGAGGTCTTGATTGACATTCAAACTTTTGACTTTTTTGTGTATTTTTAGACCGGACCAATTAAGGTTGCCTACGTTCCTCCTGACTAGAGGGCTCAGTCTCGCGTAGTTCGACACTACATGGAGTGCCAAGAGATGCACAGCTTGTTCTTCTTTAGGCGAAGTATCTCGCGAAGTTTGCTTCCGTTGACCGGATTCATGAAGGGATTGCCGTCTAGGTCCGTCGCCTTCATGGCGCCTCCGGAGAAGATCTTTCAACCACGAAAGTGGCCGATCCATGTGGGTTCCCATTTTCCCAGCTGGGTTGGTTCGAGTGGGAGGCTTTTCTTTGAGTACAAGGTCACCTTCCCTGATGTCTCGGGATTTGACTTTCTTGTCGAAAGCTCTAGCCATCCGGCTATGATAGGCTCGGACGTGTTCCATGGCCTTTAGTCGTCGCTCGTCTAGCACAGCCAATTCGTCGTGTCGGCTTCGGAGCCATTCAACTTCGTTGATGTCATTTTCCAAAGAAGACTCTGGAGTGAGGGAATTTCTAGCTCGATGGGAAGGACTGCTTCCATCCCGTATGTCGTGGGCAAATGGGGTTTCTCCCGTGGTCGTTTCGACCGATGTGCGGTAGCCCCAAAGTGCAAGGTGCAGCCTTCGGGCCAATCTCGTCCCTGGTGGTCATTTTTCTGATGATCCGTTCGAGGGTTTTGTTTGCCGCTTCCACGGCGCCGTTTGTTTGTGGCCGGTAGGGAGAAGATTTGTGGCGTGTGATCTTGAATTCACCAGCCAGCCTGTCGAATTCCCCTTCGAAGTGTGAACCATTGTCCGATATGACCTCATCTGGGATGCCGTATCGGCAGATGATGTTTTCCTTGAGGAAATGCGCGACCTTCTTGGAGGTGAGTACCTTGTAGGACTTGGCTTCGACCCATTTGGTGAAGTAGTCGATGGCTACTAAGATGAACTCGTGACCGTTGCCGCCCGGCGGAGCGATTTTCCCGATGACGTCAATTCCCAAGTGGCAAATGGCCAAGGTGTAGTCATGCAAGAGAGATCGTGAGGAGGTAGATGATTGAGGTTGGAGAACCGTTGGCACTTGTCGCAGCCTTCGGACAAAGTGGATGCAATCCGCTCCATGGAGATCCAAGAGTAGCCCATCCCGAGAATGATTTGCATCGTGGCTCGGCGTTCATGTGGGGACCGCAAGCCCCATTGTGGGACTTCGTTCATGAACTTGTTTGCTTCTTCTTGGCCGATGCAACAGTAGGAGTGGCCCATGGTAGCGTTTCTTGTATAGCATGTCCCCGAGGATGACGAAGTGAGAGGCGAGGCGTTTTAGGGCCATGATGCTCTTGGTTTTGACCCCTTCGTGTGTGGGTCTTCCTTGTTCATGAAGGTGGTTTCCCGCTCTTGAGGTATTGGAAAATCCGGCTCAGGCCGGAAATGGCGTCTGACTTGCGTCTCTTCGCTCTTCAAAGAATCTTGCAAATCGTTGTGATTAAAACCTTCTCGGCACTTGGGCCCGGTTTTTCTCTCGTTTGACAACATGCTTAAAGATGTGCTTAATGTATTGTTCGTTTAATGTGTCCGCTTCTTTATCAAGTGAATCGTTATTAACCTGCTTTGTGTGTTAGTTAATTTATCGCTTGTTAAAGATGCAATGAGAGGATACTCGGAAAGATCGAAGCATTCATTAAGAGCATACGGAATACATTATTGGCAATGAGTTCGTAATCTTCCGGCGTGAGGCCATCGATGACTCGAGAGACTCAAATTCAAAGCTAATGGACTGTGGATGAGTTTTGACACTAGACTCTAGGACTCGAGGGGTCGACCAAGTTGTTCGATCATGTCCTTTTTGGCCGGGCAGCTGGGTCCGAGAAGGTGGCCCAGCTTATTGAGTGGCAATGAGCTTGATAGGAGATGGGGCTTGAAGGGCTTTATGTCACCGTTCCCGATCATTGCTATCACAGAGTTATCGAAACAAAATCGATTAGATCCGGCATCTCGATTTCTTCTTTGAAGAGCAGTGTGGAGCAGGTGGCTCGTCCCAAGCATCGTCTCGCGGAGTCTTTTGCTTTTGTCTTGGGCATTACTAGCTCGAATGCACTCGTCCCGCTTGTTGAGGGCGTGAGTGTTGACAGAGAGTTTTTCGAGTTCTTCCGCCAAAGAGGGAGTTTTCCCGAACCAAAATTCATTGTGAATAGTGGTGGTCATGGATCCCAAGAGGGCGGTGTGTCGAGAAATGCTCTTCGGACGGATTTGGCTTGAGGCCTCCGAATCTTGCCAGGTTCTCGCCGGAGCTTGTCCATGGTTGTCGGCCGCCTTTGTTTGGCGCCGATCGCCTCTGTTCCCTTTTCCGGATCTTCTTCCAAGTTGCCGGCCTTCTTTGTGAAGTACTTGGTCATGTCGAAGCCGTAAGGACGAAGATCGGAGATTGCGTGCAAGCCTCTTTTGTTATCTCGTGGAGCGTTTTCGTGCAGCTCGCTTGTCCTCCGCAATGTGTTCGGGAGTAGGAGAGTATCCCAGCCGTGCAGGTATTCTATTCTTTGATATTGATGATCCGTTGAGTGCCCCGATGGCGTTTCCCAAACCGAGCCCCGGATGTAGTTCATGTGCTTCATCATTTTCATCGGGGAGGGATCTTGTCCCAAATCAAAGGCAGTCTATGTGGCACACTTGGGCCTTTGGGCTTTCGATGGTGAACCCCGTTAGCATCATGCCATCATCGTCGGGTTTGATCTCTAAGACCGGGACGCCGTTTGTGTCGGTCCTTTCGTTGACTACGCTATCACCGTAGATGATGGTAAGATCTGTTCCTTGGACGAACTTTACGCACCGATGGAGAGTGGATGCCACCCCATTGATCCGGTGTAGCCAAGGGCGTCCCAAAATGGCAGTGAATGTGATCGGGATGTCGATGACTTGGAAATCCGTCAGACCATTTGTTTTCCAAACCACAGTTCAAGGAGGCTATTCCCAAGATCGGGCGGGATGTTGAGTCGTATGCCTTGATTGCTCGAGTCGAGGGCTTTAGATCGCTTGCTTTGATCCCTAGCAAATCCATCATTTTGGCCGGAAGGACGTTCATGGATGATCCCCATCTACCAACACCCGTGGGAGACGACGCTCGTCCAGCTTGAACCGTTATGTAGAGAGGCTCGTTATGGTCGCCCCAAATTTTGGAAGGTCGAGCTCGTGAAGGTGATGATATTGCCGTAATTGACGTTGCCAATCATCCGAACCGCTTCATCAGTGTCACCGTGATGGGAACCATGGTCCGGGCCGTGCTTTCTTCCAACTTGAGCTTGTGCGGGTAAGATGAAGTGAGTAAGGACCAGAGTGAGATGTTAGCCTCGAGTGCGCTTGAGCCGTGTCAAGACAGGATCTTCAACCTTTGGGTCCAAGATTTCACTTCTTTGGCGTAGGGCCCCTTTTCGCCCGTGGCTCAGTATGGCCGGCCTTTTGTCCGTCCGTGGAGGATTCATCGGGATTTGACCGAACGTGTCGAACATTCACCTCGGACTTATGGTTTTGCTTGTCTCTCCTATTTCGTAGTGGGAGGAGCCTCGATTGGCATAAGGCCGCATCGCGCATTTCAATTCGTTCTCACCTGTCATAGCCTTTTATCGAAGCATCAATAGTGGCTTTGAGATCTTCCCAAGACAGGGGTTGGATTATCCGGACCTTCGGGCCTTCGGTGGCGGTGCGAAGCTCGTCCCACTGATCATGGAGCGACATTGCCGTGGCCTTGTGCAGAGCTAGGCTTCTGGAGTAGATGACATAGTAGTCAAACTTTCCCGAGGGTTCTCCAAGGGTTCCGACCGTGGGATCACCGGATTCGTACCTCTTTTTCAATTTTTGTTGAGAAGATAGCTTCTTCTTTCGTCGAGGACGGCCCTCGTTCATTGCATCCCGGAATTCCATTTCCGCACAAGCACCGCAATCGCAGACGTCCCACCGTATGTGTTCGTTGTTCGGCGGTGGTACCGGACCTCAGGAGGCCGGATGGGCAAGCTTTCCTCCGGAAGGTCTTGTGGCCTTACGTCATAACCGCATGGCTCGTACGAGGGTAACAGTTGACTTGGGAGACAATGAGAGACGTTAGAGGCCGTAGGAGCAGCCATGACTTGGGAAGCCCCAGGTAGTTGGGTGGCTAATGTTCGAAGTGGTGCATGGCACCTTCGATCCAGGCTTGTTGCTCACCTTGACGTTTCTCAATAGCCATGAGGACCTCGCCAAACTTCTTCCAATGTTGGGAAATTTCTTGGGGGTAAGGTCCCGTTCTCATCGTTGTTATCCACCGACTTGGCCATGGGAATTGACGGACCGTCCCGGTGACAGAGCCGGGAAGGAGGTAGGACCTTGCTGTTTTGACACCGGGAGACGGGTTCCCGGGTACTCTCGACCACTCGTTAGCCGGAGGGGGTGACGGGCAAGGTTTAGACACGGAATGGCCTAACGGGATAAAAGGGGAAAGCTCACGTGGCATGCGGTTTCCGTTTCTTTTATTTTCATGATTTTTTTGTTGTTTTAATTTACTTAAAACATGTTTTCTCGTAATCCTAGGTAGGTTGGAAAAGATTGCTCTTCTTTTTCGCAACTATGCTAGATCCCGGGTCGCGGGAGACCATCTCGTGCGGCTATAAGCCCCTCGTTTTGCACCCGTATTTCGACATCCCAGGGTGGACACCCTGTGCGAGGGTCCTATAGTGCAAGCGGTTTCCACCGGCCTAAAAGAAAAATCGAACCTAAGGACCGAGCCTCGTCATGTTCGTTTTGATGCGTTAGCCATGTGAATAGTGAACCGAGCCGGCCACTAAGTCAAGATCGTGTCAAGAGTTCGGCATGACCTCTCTTTACCTTGCTTGCGCAAGGGATCTCGTGACGTTAGGCGTTGGCCGGGTCATATTGTCATGGCCGACGTATCAAAGGCGTGATGACATGGTGTCATGTGAGCATGGATGTATATCCTGGACGGAACATCGTTCGGGTGTAGCTTCGAAATCAAGATCAGTCAAGATTTTAGCATGACCTTTCATCGCTTTGCTTGCGCAAGGGATCTTGAGTTCCGAGCCTTGACTCGTAAAATGGCCGGCATGGTATATGTATCCAGCCGTATGACACCTGACCGGGTAAAACCAACCGAGTCCGGACAGAGTGTGACTCAAGACTCAAACGTGTGGTTGACGCTTGGCTAGGATGGGATGTTTGGAATGATCCCTGCGCGTCCAAGAGGCCTAGGAAGACCTAACGGATCGCAACCGAGACCACTCCGGTTGAGGTTGTAGTGTGCGATGTATCCGAGGCGGTGCGCGTAGCGTGCGGTGTAACCGAGGCAAGCGGCGGTGTGAGTAGTGTGCGGTGTAACCGAGGCGGCGGTGCGCGTAGTGTGCGGTCTCTAAAATTCTTTTTCCGAGTAAAACGAAGTTTTTGAAGAATTTTAAATGTATGCACGTATGTATATTGATGCATTTTTTTGTATTTTTTTTTTTTTTGTAAAATAAAAACGAAGCACGTGCACACACACACACAATGCTTAAAGGAAGGGGTAAAATGAAAGTTTGACCCTCATCATCGTTTTAAAAATCTTTTGTTTTGTTTAAAAAGATTTTAAAACAAAAATTCCTCAATGAGTCGCCAACTGAAATAGCCCGGATCCGAGAGGCTCGCGCCCCGGGCATCTGGCAATCTTTCGCGTTGGAGCGGTTCGTTCTCGCCGTTTTGCTTTCGCATTTTGTAGAGTCGCCACGCCGTTTTTATTAAGCCCAAAACATTGAAAAAGGGCATCAGTTTAAAGATAATTTTAAACTGTTTTTGTGTGATGAGATTTTGAGTTCGGAGGTCAGATGACTCCTCGGGAAGAGAATATTAGAATATTAGAGCTCACCCGAGTCGCCTCGTAAAACGAGTCTTTCGGATACCCCTAATATCCTTTAAATGTTGTGTGTGTGTGTGTGTGCTTTTAAAAATGCATGCTGTATCGGATGTCTACATTGTATGCTATGTATGGAAATGTATTGAAATAGTAATGGAAGGAAGCCTTACCAATGTTGGTTCGTGTCTGTCTTCTTCCGCTGAGGAATAGTGTTTGAGGTCGGAGTAGCGTTCCGGTACGGATCGGGATTGCTTCGGGAGATGCCGGTTGTCTGCGGACAGAGTTTCGGCGTGAGTT
This sequence comes from Adenophora triphylla var. japonica, assembly GCA_022495995.1. Classification (NCBI taxonomy): domain Eukaryota; kingdom Viridiplantae; phylum Streptophyta; class Magnoliopsida; order Asterales; family Campanulaceae; genus Adenophora; species Adenophora triphylla. Next base: position 62,171 of record JAFEMH010003101.1, on the reverse strand, counting down.
GAGGTTGCAGGCTGCGTTCGGGCAGAGGTTCGGCGTGCGTGGGGATCGTCGGGATCACTCGGGCAGAGGTTCGGCGTGCGTTGTGGTGGCAGGAGTCACTCGGGCAGAGTTTCGGCGTGGTTTGGGATCGCCGGTTTGACTCGGAAAGAGCCGGAACACCGTGGAAAGACCAGGCAAGGCCTCGGAGTACCACGAGGGGCCTCAGAGTACCTCGAGAGTGCCTCGGGGCAGCGCGGGAGCGTCTCGGAAGCGCTCGAGGAGGCTTCGGAGCACCACGAGGGGGCTCGGAAGGCCTCGGAAGGATCCGAAAGGGGCCGGGAATGCCTCGAGAGGACTTAGAGGGGAGCCAGAAGGCTAAGGGAGGAAGAGAGAAGAGGGAGGTGTCTGAAAATGGGAGGGGGAGCCCTCTATTTATAGTAGGAAAAAATTGCAAAGAGGTCCGTACGGACCTCCCTGGTTATCCAGAATTTTGGTTTTCCTCGATTTGAGGGAATATGTGATGATGGTGAATATTCTGTAATTATGGTGTTCCCTATGCAATAAGGTCCGTACGGACCATCTTGCATGCAAAGAGGTCCGTACGGACCAACTAAGCATGAGGGTAATCATTTTCCCTGGGATTTGAGGGAATATTGTGGACTTTAAGAAGATTCAGTAATTATTAAAGCAAAGAGGTCCGTACGGACCATTATTGCTTTTCCAATTTCCTGAAAATTCCCGAAAGGTCCTTTTGTCCCTTTTTATCCCAGAAAGGCTCCTCCCTTGGTTTGGTTGGGGGTTTAGAGAGGGTTTTGAGTGAGAGGGGTCGTCGAGACTGTGTTGATGAGTCTGCGGTGTTTCCCGTGTGTTTGAAAGGGGTGTGATCCAGATTGGGGTACTTACAGATGCAGATTATAGTCAAGGCAATACCAGGAAAGTCTCGTCTTTCTGCCTTGATAGGATTTTGGCAGAATTTCGCTTGAGCGAATGACGTTTTGACTTTCGGTAATGTCCGAGAAGATAATAGGCATGGGTCGGGCGGCAAAAGCCGGATGACACAGTGTCACATTGAACTTCGTTGCATACGCCGGGCGTGAGTCAGAATCGAAGTCAATGCCGGGTCAAGATCTTGCTAATTTTTCCTTGTCGGAATTTTAGCAGAGCTTCGCTTGAGCGAAAGATCTTTTGATTTGTTGGCAAAGACTCGGTCTTGACTCTTGCGCATTCCGTGCATGTCAAGGTCAATAGTCAATGTCGGAGTCGAGATCTCGCCAATTTTTCCTTGTTGGAATTTTGGCAGAGTTCTTCTTCCGTTATGAACTAAGGCTTGACCTTTACGAGGGTATGCAACTGGGCTATATGACACGGAGTAGACCAAAAACCAACCAAAAGTCACGGTTTTTTGAAACGTGTGACACCTGACCGTGCATTGGTCGACACCGGCCGCCACGGGGAGGTTGGGATGATTCCGTGCGCACCCGGGAGCATCGTAAGGCTGTCCGTGACTGCAGTGGAACCACCCTCGGGTTTGAAGGACGTGCGTGCAAAGTGTACACAGGATATATCTGTGCGCGTAGTGTGCGGTCTCCTAAAAATGTTCCTTTTGAGTTAAAACAGAGATTTTCGAAATGTGTTTTAAAGGAATGATTTTCGGGACGGGGAGAATGCAACACATAAGCACGTAAATTTTCTCGGGAGCCCGGTCGGTCATGGAGCCGAGTAGCCCCAAGCTGCTAGGGCGCCAGATTAGCCATGATTTTTTCTGGTGGAATTGCCACTGAGGTCGCCCGGTCAGAATCCAATGAGGATTGAGCCGTACGACTGCATGGATCAATTTTCCAGGTTCCACTCCTTTTGCTATTTTTCGGGTTGTTTCCCGTTCAAAGTATGCACAAACTTCAAGATGCAAATGATGCAATGCATGGTAAAGAAAGCAAGCATGATTAATGAAATCGGCGACGGGAGTCTAACCCGCTCAAAGGGAAAAGCTTTCTTTTATTTTTTTTCAATTTTTTTTTTCGAAAAGGGATACTGGTACGTGGATTGTTAAACCACCGGTTATCCCAACTCCCACGTCAGGGAGTGTACAGGAAGGGTAAGTGGTTTCCACCTATATACCGAGTATCGATTTTTTGTTTTGAAAATAAAAGCTTTTCTCCTTTGGGTCTATCCCCAGCAGAGTCGCCAAACTGTGAATGTGTGCCCAAATTTTGTTTTTGTTGGATTCACGCGAGTTTGAAGACATCCGGTTTAATTTGAAAAACGGAGTCGCCACGCCATTTTGATTACCTCAAAACTTTGAAAAAAAGGTTTTATGGGTTCGGAGGTTAAGTTACCCCTTGGGAAGAACGTTTGGCGTTCACCCAAGGTGCCTTGCCGGAGCAAGTCTCCCATGATTTCATTAATCGTGCTTGCTTGCGTGCTTTCTTGTGTGCATGTGTTTGAAAATAAGGAGGGAATGTCCCAAGTCGTCTTCCGGACGTACAAACCATTTGTTGGTTGTCGCTCGGGATTTCTTGGAATTTATGTATTCGGGATTATGATCCCGTCCTCATCTTGTGACTTGTGATCATCGCATTTTTAACCTCGGGACCCTCGGGACTTGCGTGATCAAGAGAATGACTCTCTTTATGGTCAAAGATGAGGTTCTTTAGAAAAGGAAGGTCCTTAGCCCATCAATCCTACGCTTTAAGACGGTCGAGCTCGTATAGATGCTTCATACTCTTTCTTAAGCGATAATTGGAGATATAGGGTTCAAGGTTGTCCCTTTCTAAAGAAATATGGAACCTTTAATGGAAGGAACGATGTAAAGATAGGATCTTTTACACCGGTCCGTTCCTAGGTTGCTAATGGGGGAATGGGGGAAATGTATGTAAAAATGACACTTTAATGAAAAGATGACATTTTTGGGTTGCAAATGATGCACTTAGTTTAAAGAAATGATCTTTATTGCAAATGATGCATAAAGATTTGATTTTTATGCAAATGATGCATTTTTGAAGAAATTGGCATTCATTATGCAAATGATGCATAAAGATTGCATTTTGAAAAGCATATGATGCTAGTTTATGGTAAAGACATGGTCTTTAAAGCAAATGATGCTAGTTTATGGTAAAGACATGGTCTTTAAAGCAAATGATGCTAGTTTATGGTAAAGACAGGGTCTTTAAAGCAAATGATGCTTGGAAAAGTGATTTTGGATGCAAAGGATGCATTTTGATTGAAAAGATTTGATTTTTATATGCAAAGGATGCATAAAGATGACATTTTTATTTGAAAATGGGGGTTTTAGGTGCAAAGGATGCACCTTTATGGGAAAAGACTACATTTTTATGACAAATGATGTCTAATGCATGCAAAAGGGGAAGGGGGAATATGAAGATATGATCTTTAATCTACCAAGTCCCAAGCAATATAAAAGTAATGCAATGAGCAATTTATAAAGCAATTAGGATGCGAGGTTAGGGCGTGCGAGGTTACCAATGGCTTCCTTCTTCTTCGGGCGGAGCTAGGAGGAGAGGTTGGTCTTGGATCTTCAAGGAGGAGGGAGGGAGCTTCTTGACCTTCTTCTTCACCTTCTTGGATCTTCAACAGCCTCTTGGGAGTATTTCTTCGTATTATATGTGGTGTTGTTGGAAATTGTTGTTTTTAAAATGGGTAGAGGAGGGCTCTATTTATAGGCAGTCTGGATAAGGCTAATGAAGCCGTGCGGCTAAGGGCAGCAAGCTAATGCAGCCGTGCGGCATTATCTACAATGACTCAGCATTCTAGAACCATGCAAGGTGGCAAATTCTAGAACCTTCCCTCCTAATTAAGAAAAACGTGTTTCTTAATTAGGAAGGATTCCCTTCAGCCCTTATTTAATTAAAAACAGTTCCGGAATGTTTCCGGAACACTAGGAAGGTCTGGGGAATTACCGGAAAACTTACCGAAATTGCCGGGAAATTTAACCGGAAGGCATGAGCCAGATTTGGGTACTTACAGTAAGGCTGTCCGTGACTGCAACTGAACAATCACCCCGGGTTAAAGGGACGTGCGTGCAAAGTGAACAGGATATATAAGGTGCGCGTAGTGTGCGGTCTCCTAAAAAAATGTTTCTTTTTGAGTTAAAACAGAGATTTTCAGAAATGTGTTTTAAAAGGAATGATTTTTCGGGACGGGGGAAAATGCAACAGATAAGGCACGTAAATTTTACGGAGCACGGTCGGCTTTGGGCCGAATAGCCCCAAGCTGCCTAAGCTGTCAGATTAGCCTCAAATTTGTCCTGGTGGAATTGCCAATGAGGCCGCCCGGCTGGAATCCGAGGCGGATTAAGCCGTGCGGCTGCATGGATCAATTTTCCAGGTTCCAATCCTTTGCAGTTTCAGGTTGCTTCCCCGAACATTTTAGGCACCTTTCAGCTTCAGAAGGCTTCCTGTTCAGTTTCCAGAGTATGTACAATTCCCAAGATGCAATATGCAATGCAATGCAAAGAAAGAAAGCAAGCACGATAAATGGAATCCGCGACGGGAGGCTAACCCGCTCAAAGGAAAAAGCTTTCTTCTTTTTTTATATTTTTTTTCGAAAAAAGGATACCGGTACGTGGGATTGTTAGACCACCGTTTATCCCAAGCCTCGGGTTAGGAAGCGATACAGTAAGATTAGTGGTTTCCACCTATATACCGGGTATCGTTTTATTTTGAAAATGAAAGCTTTCTCCTTTGGTTTCTTTCCCCAGCGGAGTCGCCAAACTGTGAATGTGGTGCCCAAATTTATTTTTTGTGTTTTATTTGGATTCACTTGAGTTTGAAAACATCCGGTTTAATTTAAAAAACGGAGTCGCCACACCATTTTGATTTCCTCAAAACTTTGAAAAAAAGGAATTAGGGTTCGGAGGTTATGTTATCCCTTGTGAAGAACGGATCGTCGTTCACCCAAGGTGCCTTGCCAAAGCAAGTCTCCCAAGATTTCATTTTTCGTGCTTGCTTGTGTGCTTTCTTGTGTGCATGTGTTGAAAAGAAGGGGGGGGGATGTTCCAAGTTGTCTTCCGGACGTATAAACCATTCAGTTGGTTATCTCTCAGGATTCCTTGGGTTTTTATGTGTTCGGGACTTTGATCCCACCCTCATCTTGAACTTGTGATCATCACTATTTGACCTTGGTTCATGTGTGATCGAGAGATGGACTCTTTTTTATAGTCCAAGAGTGAGGTCCTTTAGAAAGGAATGACCTTAGCCCATCAATCCTACACCTTGAGAAGATTGAGCTTGTGTAGGGACTACTATGCTCGTCTCAAGTGATAATCGGAGATATAGGGTTCAAGGCTCATTCATTTCCAAAGGTATTATGGCATCTTTAATGGAAGAAACGATGCAAAGATAGGACCTTTACACCATTTCGTTCCAAGAGATGCATCCAAATACCAATGGGGACTAGGGAATGCATGTTTAGGATAAAAATGACATTTTTAATGAAAAAGATGACATTTTAAGTGCAAAGGATGCTATTTGTTTGCAAAGGATGCTTTTTGATGTAAAGAAATGATTTTTAATGCAAATGATGCATCTTTATGTATGAAAAAAAGAGTTTTAGGTGCAAAGGATGTACCTTTAATGTAAAGAAAACATTTTTAAGTGCAAAGAATGCAACTTTATATATGAAAATGGCATATTAAGTGCAAAAGATGCATAAAGATATCATTTTGAGAGCAAAGGATGCTACTTTAATGCCAATATATCATTTTTGATGCAAATGATGCAACTTTATATGTAAAGATGATGTTTAAGTGCAAGGGATGCTACTTTTCACATCACCATGTGAGAGATCCACCCTAGAACAAGCCTTTTATGAGGTCTTATTTGTTCATCCTTGGGTTTGATCCTTCATGGATCCTATGTGATGAGGGAAAAGGGGATATATGATTAAAGATAGTATCTTTAATGACAATGCCAAGCAATATATAGCAATATGTAAATGCAAGGAGCAAGTATATCACATAAAACAAGTATAATGCAAGGTAAAGGGTAAAAGAGGTTACCAATGGTGCTGTCCTCTTTCTCTTTGAAGCTTGCCTAGGAAATGGACCAACTTTGGGAGGTTTTGGTGAGGAGGGAGGTGGTTTTTATCACTCTCAGCTCACTGGATTTTTGTAGTTGTATTTTGGCAGAGTTTTAATGCTAAAAACTGTCTTACAAAATGGGTAGAGGAGGCCTCTATTTATAGGCAGTCTGGTGACAGCCAATGAAGCCGTGCGGCTTGGAACCCTGGCCTAATGCAGCCGTGCGGCATTATCCCCAATGACTCAGCATACTTCTAGAATCATGCAAGGTGGCCTTTCTAGAAGGGTTTTATATTAAAGGAAAATGTGGTTTTTTAATTCCAAGTAATTCCTTCATCCCTCGGAAGGTTTGGAACAGTTCCCGAATTGCTCCTGAACTTTAGGAAAGTCCGGGAAATTGCCGGGAAATTTAACCGGAAGGCATGAGCCAGATTTAGGTACTTACAGTACGGACCCGTGGAACCGTACCCGAATTTGACCCGTCAGAACCGTAACCGTGTAAGACCCATGAACCGTTGGACCCGTACCCTTACAATTGGCGATTCGGTTACGGTTCCTCATTTTTCGGACCGGTGATCCGGCGGGTCCAACCCGTGGAATCGTACCCGTTACGATCCGTGGAACCGTACCCGTGAGACCCGTGTCAGGAACCGCGTCGGACATGTCAGAATATTACCTTTTTGACTGACTTTTTGACCTCTATGTCTTTAATCCCGTTAGTAACGGACAGTTTGACCAAAATATTACCGTTTGACTGACTTTTTGACCTCTTTTCAGTCCTTCAAAAATAAAATTTGTTATCCATATATAAATAATATAATTATCTAACTATAGATATCATTTTCCACTCCAAATAATTTACTTCACAAAAATTCAGTTATGTCTCACTCTCTCTCTCTCTAACGAAAATTGTTAATTCAAACTTCAAAGCCTTTTTTTTACATTATTACTTTGTTAATTCAATGTATAAAATTATCATTTCTCTTTAACTTTAGGTAACTACTAATTTTGAAAAAAAAATTGAACAAAAAACAGAAAATCATTATTTTTTAAACAAAGTCTGTTAGATTTTTAACAGAAATGGACCCGTGGGAGCCGTGGACCCGTATTCGTGCATCTCACGGTTTGGTTACGGTTCCTTCGATTTCAGACCCGTGACCCGGCGGTTCAGACGCGTACCCGTACCCGGATTTGGCCATGTCTACTAGGAGATAACGAGATGCGAAATATCAGGAGGGAATCTCACGAAAAAATAACGGGAAGATCTCACTAGGAGATAACGAGATGCGAAATCTCAGGAGGGAATCTCACGAAGAGATAACGGGAAGAAAAATCTCGGGAGAGAATCTCACGAAGAGATATTTAAAGCCAGAAAGGGCGATTTTTTGTGAAATATTGACCTCTTTTGAAGGGTCAAACCAAAGAATAAAGTTCGGTAATTGAATGCAACTTAAATTTAAAAGTCTTTGATTAGGCTTTGAGTTTGTTTGCATTTTGTCCGATCGCACTAGTTCACCATGTCTTTGGAAAGGGTTGAGATGGATATGCACTGGCTCGAGATGATTGTGATTTGACGAAGCCCTGGTCCGAAGAAATAACTTGACAAAGCTCTGGGCTCCTTTTCTAAACAAAGCCCCGGTGTGAAGAAGTGTCTTGGTGAATCCCTAGCCTGAAAAAAATGGCGTGGAAGCCCCCGTTTAAAGAAGTGTTTTGGCTTTGAGTCCAAAATGATCAGTATAGCCCCCAGCCTGTTTGGTCATTCGAGGAAATCTTGAAGTGTTATCCGGCGCGACCTCAATCCAAGTTGAACATTATGGGTACAGACGAGGCAACCATCCTTGATTTTTTTTCAATCAATCAAACAAAATGCAAAATAAATGACCGGTACTCTACACTTGTAAGGGTGTATTTTCTTTAAGGTGGAAACGAGTCCCTATTTGTGTGAATTCCTTATTTGATGTAGGCACGAAAACATGCTTTTGGGTTTGACTCTTTTAAGAGAGTACAAGCGTAGAAAGGTTTGTAAAAGTGTATGGAAGCCTTTGCTGACAAAATATCAGTGTTTAACTCTATTTTTCCTATTTTGTAGAAAGAGAAGATTTGTCGAGACATCTTAAAAACTTGTTCTATTCACAATAATCACAAGATTTATTGAAACCCTTTACTGATGTTCGGGTTATTCAACAATTAACCTCGATATGATGAAATGTTTTGATTAATCATGAGGAGAAAGTCAATCGATATCTAGGATCGAATTTGGTTAGGTGTGAAGGAAGGTGTGTGCATAGGAGAGGTCATTGATGAGCCCGGGTTTAAAGGTTTGTATGTGTTTATTACTGGACTATTTCTGGTTGCATACGTTCCTTAAGGTTAGGAGCTTAGGTTGCCGTAGCTCGAGGCCAAAATATGCTTGGCCTTGGGGTAAGGGTATGAATATTTTTTGTTCCTTTGGTGAAAAGATTCAGACGGAAGTTTGGATAATGAGGCATGGGGCTTGAGATGATTTCTTGACAAGTCGCATTTGATGGCTACTTCATTGATTTTGTTGCCTGTTGATCGTTGCTTTTACAGGAAGAGAAATAATTTGAATATAGCTCAAGGACTTATGATACGCTCTTGCCTTTGCCTGAACTGCTTTATTAGTTTTGACAACTTCTATTTCTTCGAGCCTTAAATTTGTACATTTCTTAAACTTCTGACTAGTGGTCCTGGGTCCTTGGCTTCATTTTTTGCCCTGCTTGAACTTATTTGATACACATGAGGGGGAAGAAAATCCCCTAGCTTATTGTCGACATGAGAACAATCATTTAATGATGGGAAACACTTGCTATTTCATGATGTTGCCGCCGTTGTTGACTTGGTCAAGGTGATGGTGGGGATAAGATTTGGAAAGTGTATGGCTCGATGGAGGCCTTTGTGTGGGTAAAGTGCATGGGGAGCTATCGGTTGACTTTAGCACACCAATTAATCAAAACATTAATCATTTGGGGAATTACTTGTTGAGCAATGCAATTGATCTTATAGAACAAAACCATTTCATTAAATGTAATGTGGGGGTGCAAGATAATGTCTCAAGTCTAGCAAGAAGAGAAAGAACACTCATGTATAGAAAATTAAATATTTAACTACAATGTATGAGGAGGACTTGATAGAATGAGAAAAGTACTAAACCTACGAAGTTTGACTGTATGACCTTTTTTTTGTAGCCCCTAGCCTAACAGACCGTCGTGAAAAATTCGTTTTTGTTGGGGGAGAACTAGACCCAAGGGTGCTTCATGGTGTATCAAGTGATGACACTTGTACCATCATCAAAGTCTTCAAGCTTGCCAATTTGTCCACTCGTGAAAGAGCCTCAATATATCAGAGAGGGAGCATCTAAAGGAGGATCCGGCGTGAACTTTTGGATAATGCTCAATCAATGTTACTTGTTGAATCAAACCTATCTCGAATAGTTAAAGCCATCTGTCGCAGCTGATCAGAAAGTTGTCACTCATTATCCAAATGACACTTTTCTTGTCATTCGAGTATGGCTTGTATTTCCTGGCGATGATGCTCCTCTTAGACCACGAGCTTCTTTGTCAAGTAAACGAGGGTCACCAGATACATGGTGTATGATTGACGATTGACAAATTGTAAAAGAAATTCAAAGCCTTTTCATGAAGTTTATGTCGCGATCAATTTTCAAAGCTCATTTTTTATTTGACTGAAATCAAAATAAATATTGAGGATGGAGATGGAACACAGCGACTAAGGTTCCGAATGAGGGTGTTCCGTTGGTCGAAGAGGTATGACCTCTTTGAGGTAGAGGAAAGTACGTGGCCAATTTTGGCCACGAAAGGTTGAGATGGAAGATTGGACTGTGAAAGGTCGAGAACGGATAGGACCGTGAAAGGTCGAGAATGGAGATCGGGCAAAAAAGGTCAGGATCGGAGTTAAGACTGTAAAAGGTCGGGATCGTAGATCGGACTGTGAAAGGTCGAGAACAGAAATGAAACCGTGAAAGGTCGAGATCAAAGTTGGACCGTGAAAGGTCGAGATCGGAGATCGGACCGTGAAAGGTCGAGAACGGAAATGGGACCGTGAAAGGTCGAGAACAGAGATCAGACCATGAAAGGTCGGGATCGAAGTTGGACCGTGAAAGGTCAAAATGGAAAACTGGACCGTGAAAGGTTGAGAACGGAAATTGGGCCGTGAAAGGTCGAGATTGGGGTTTAGACCGTGAAAGGTCGAGATTAAAGATTGGACCATTAAAGGTCGAGAATGGGGATCGAATTGTGAAAGGTTGGGATCGGAGTTCAGACCGTGAAAGGTCGGGATCGGAGATTGGACCGTGAAAGGTCAAGAATGGAAGTTGGACCGTGAAAGGTCGAGATTGGAGATCGGATTGTGAGAGGTCAAGATTGGAGATCGGACCGTGAAAGGTCGAGATTGGAGATCGGACAGTGAAAGGTCAAGAACGGAAGTTGGACCGTGAAAGGTCGATATTGGAGATTGGATCGTGAAAGGTCAAGAACAGAAGTTAGACCGTGAAAGGTCGAGATTGGAGATCAGACCGTGAAAGTTCAAGAACGAAAATCGGATCGTGAAAGGTCGAGATTGGAGATTGTACCATGAAAGGTCGGGATTAAATATTGGACCGTAAAAGATCAATATTGAAGATTGGACCGTGAAAGGTCGAGATCGAAAATTGGACCGTGAAAGGTCGAGATCGGAAATTGGACCGTGAAAGGACGAGATTGGGAGTCGGACCGTGAAAGGTCGGATTAAAGATTGGACCGTGAAAAGTCGAGATTAAAGATTGGACCGTGAAAGGTCAAGATTGGAAGTCGGACCGTGAAAGGTCGAGATTAAAGATTGGACCGTGAAAGGTTGAGATTAAAGATTGGACAGTGAAAGGTCGAGATCGGAAATTGGACCGTGAAAGGTCAAGAACGGAGATCGGACCGTGAAAGGTCGAGATTGGAGATCGGTCCTTGGAAGGTCGAGATTGGAATTCGGACAGTGAAAGATCCAGAACGGAAATTGGATCGTGAAAGTTTGAGATTGGGATTGGACCGTGAAAGGTCAAGAACGGAGATCGGATCGTGAAAGGACGGGATCAGAGTTCAGACTGTGAAAGGTCGAGATTGGGATTGGACCGTGAAAGGTCGAGGTTGGAAGTTGGACCTTGAAAGGTCGGGATTAAAGATTGGAACGTGAAAGGTCGGGGTTAGAGATTGGATCGTGAAAGGTCGGGATTGAAGATTGGACCATGAAAGGTCGAGATTTGTTTAGGACCGTGAAAGGTCTAGGTTGGAAGTTGGACCGTGAAAGGTCGAGGTTGGAGATTCGACCGTAAAAGGTCGAGATTTAAAGATTCCAGAAATGGGACCATGCAATTGTTATTTTATTAACCGTTCAAGTTTACTTAAAACATGTCTTCTCATAATCCTAAATGGTTGGAAAAGACTCCTCTTCTTTTTTGCAACTACTCTAGATCCTGGGTCAATGGAATACATCATTACGTTTATAGGCCCCTCATTTTTCACCTGTACTTCAACCTCCCAGGAACGAGCTTAAGGAACGAGCTTGTTATATGAGTTTCAATGTCCCTGCCATGCGAATAGCGAACAAATCCAATATCTTTAAGTCAAGATCGGGTCAAAGTTTGGCGCGACCTTTCTTTGCCTTGCTTTCGCAAGGGATCTTTGAATTTTGAATTTGACTAGGTCGTACTTGTCATAGGTAGGGCATTAAAGGCTCGATGACATGGTGTCACATTGGGCGTTGACATATATCCAATATAGGTCAGTGTCTAAGTTAACATTAGAAATCAAGATCGGGTCAATAGATGACCCTGTCGAGCTTGCTTTCGCAAGGGACCTCGACTTTTAGGTTTTGACTTAGAAAACGATTGATATGTGATATACATTTAGGCTTCATGACACGGACTGGGTCAAAAACCAACCAAGTCTCGGACAAAGTGTGATGCAAATAGTGAATGGTTGACACTGGCGAGGATGGGTTATTTGGAATGATCATGTGCGGGTAAGAGAGGCATAGGAACACCTTTCAAGCTGCAACTGAGACCATCCCTGGTTCAGGGTTGTAGGGTGCAAGTGTTTATGGCAAGAGTGCGCGTAGTGTGTGGTAACTAAAATTCCTTTTTGAGTCAAAATAGAAGTTTGCAAAACGTGTTTTAAAGATATGTACACAAACATCTTTATGAGTAAAAAGAGAAAATATGCTCAAAACAATTTATTAGTAGAGTAACAATGAGAGCCTTTTATTTACCAAGCATGCGCAGCAAAAAGAGATACTTCCAAGAGCATGATATATACGACGCACTTTTTTTTTTTAATAAGCAAAAGAAAAAAAAGGAAAAGAAAAGTTAACACACAAACACAATAGTCAAAGAAGGGGGTAAATGAAAGTTTGACCCGCGCAATATTTTAAAGACTCCCTCTTTTTTTTAAAAGAAGTTTTAAAACAATACCGATTCCCCAGCGGATTCGCCAACTGAAATTACCCGATCCGGCGGACGCTCGATCGCGTCGGACCTCTCTCCTCTTTTGAGAGGTGAAAAAGTGTTTTAAAGTTTGGACGGATGAATTTCTTTGAAAAGAGAGTTGCCACGTCGTTTTGTTATTCCAAAACATTGACAAAAGGCTTTTGATGTGAGATTTTGAGTTTGGAGGTCACGTTACGCCTTAGGAAGAGATTTTTGTGCTCACCCGAAATGCCTCATGCCCATGAGACTTTCTAAACCTTTTTGAAAGTTGTGTGCGTGTGTGTGTGTTTAAAATCTAGTGGCCTCGTAATTTAAAAGAAAATGGAAAATATGTGCAGTTTTTAGAGAAAACTGTTTACTTTGATAAAAGGGGGTTTAAAACAAATCTGAAAATGGAGAAAACTAGAAAACTGACCAAATATTATAGGTTGCAAACTGATCCGTACGGACTAGTGTCCTTTTACAAGGAGGTCCGTACGATTATGATATACAGTAAGCTCTTTTTTGTATCTCATTTAATTATTGATGTTACTTTGATTAGATTTGGGAAAGAAAGGTGACAACTTCTGAATTGTACAAAAAATTGGCCATAAAACCCAAAAAAGAGGGAAATGTCCAATCTTAGTGTTGTCATCTCCAAGCCTTAGATTAGTACAACAATGGTGGTTTCAAGCTTTTTTTGAGAAACAACAATGGAGATTGTTTGTATCAAATAAAGAAATGAGAAATATTTTGAAGGTTTAAACTTAAACTTTTGTCACATTTTAAAAAGAAAGTGAAAGAAATGAAGTTACATCAACATTATAACTAAGAAAAAGAAAATTGATCAAAAGATGATGTTAAAAACTAAAATACCTTTGAAAGTAAATAATTGAAAGACAATACATGGAATATAAACAAACCACTATCACCATTATACTTCCATATTAAGCAAACTGTGCATGGAAAATCTTGTAGTATCATTTAGATGCCTTGGGTATATAATGTACAAAACTAGTAAATACTGCATTATAAATGATATATTTAACAACAATGATTCATAATAAATTAAAAAACTTGGAAATGAAAGATTAAAAACATTGTTTAGGGCAAGGTTCTAAAAAGCGCTAGGCGGATGCTAGGCGGTGGAGCCGGGCCTAGCGCCTAGGCGGGGACTAGTCGGGGACTAATCGGGATTAGTCGGGATTAGTCAGGACCTAGGCGGGGCTTAGAACTAGGCGTTGGAGAGGGGCCTAGCGCCTAGGCGGGGCCTAGGCGCCCTTAGGCGGGGTCTTTTAGAACAGAGGTTTAGGGTATGAAAGGAGATCTCAACAATATTGGTTCTTTTCTATTTTCCTAGGGTTTGATTTTGTGGGAAAAGTATGTGATTTGCTTAGGGTGATTAAGAATGAGAGAATTCTACTCTAACTTAGACAGAATATCCCCTAATGCTTACTCTTCTCAGATTTTTCTTGTCTTGTGTTGTTCTTGTATTTTGGTTGTGGGAAAAGTATGTGATTTGCTTAATTAGGGTGATTAAGAAGGAGATAATTTTGCTCTCATTTAGACAGAATGTCCCCTAATGCTCACTTGGGTGTAAATTATTTCACTATGGTGGATGATTTACACATTGACTATTATTTTGATTATTAGATTCAATTGAGGATTTAACCGAAATCAAAAGAATCTAGATTCAATTGTTTTAAAGGGCTTAATGAATTTCTTACATGTTGTATAGAACTAGCAGAATGTATACATTAAAGAAATATTAGGGTTGCAATTTGCACACCAAACGTACCAAACCTTAATTTAATAAACAAATCCTTAAATGAGACTAATCACTTTTATTATTAAAATAGTATAGAGTGAAAATAGTTAAGAAATTCAATCCGTGAAAATTTCTTTTAATCTGATCAAACCCCTTGCTTTGAGTTTTGAGTTGCCTCTGTTAATTTAGTATTTATTTTCTGTAGTAATTAGTTTAATAATCAAAACAAACAAAACCCCTTGGCTACTTTTCACTATCTAAATCAACTTGTTTGACACCCAAGTTTCCGTGGTTCGACACCCTACTTGTGAATACTATTACAACAGTAACTTGTACACCTGATAGAATATTTTATTATAAGAGGGAATTTTTCTTCAATCATTGACCCATTAATTTTACATTCATGAGTGATTACTTTTATGATTTTGGCACATATTAATTGCGGGTTAAACAGGTCAGGAATATATGCATGCCAACCCGTGGATTTTTTTTTGAGCATTTTCTTCTTAATGTGAATCAATTGCTGGTAAATGTTTTAATATGTTAGATTTAATTTTTTTATGAAATATCTTAAAATTTATTTAATATGTCACATTGCACATATTATTTTTTAAACTCAATTTTATTTTTCATTTTTTTAGCATTTTCTTCTTATTGTGATCTATTGCTTATATACAGGTCTAACACTTAGTGACGAGCAAGTTAAAAAAATTGCATTGGCTAAAATTGATAAGTTATTTGGCAGCGAATTGCAACAGTCTTCAGAATTTTAAATTTATGCCTAAACCTAGCACTTCTGTCATTTGTGATGCGGAGAATATGCTAATATTAGATAAAATGTCATACGACGTAGATGAGATGAAGGCTGAGCACTATAGATTATACATGTTTGAGCAAAGAAGAAAAGATGGTTTATGATAAGATTATGACTACAGTTGATAGTGACAATGGTGGAGTGTTCTTTTTGTATGGGTATGGAGGTATGGGAAAGACTTTCATATAGAAGACATTGTGTTCAGCCTTACAAAGTAGGAGAAATATAGTTCTTCATGTGGCTTCTAGCGGTATCTCTTCTTTGCTTTTTTCGAGGGGTACAACTGCTCACTCCAAATTCAGTATTCCCATCTAGGTCGATGAAAGCTCAACTTGAAGCAAGATCAAGCCGGGTTCTGAAGTCTCTGGTCTTCTAAAGAAAACAAAGGTCATAATTTGGGATGAGCCTCAAATGACCCACAAGCACTGCTTCGATGGTCTTGACAGGAGCTTGAGGGACATTACGTGTATGTCTGACGGCCGATGCTCTATAAGCCCTTCGGTGGATTAGTTTTTGTGTTTGGAGGAGATTTCAGGCAAATATTGCCGGTTGTTCCTAAAGAAAGCTGACATGATATTGTGCATGCTACCAATAGTTTATCTAAACTTTGGAATTCGTGTGAGGTGCTTAAATTGACAAAAAAAACATGAGATTACAGGTAAACTCATCTTATATCAAACTCTCAATATTTATCGTTTCCTTATTAGTTATTAAATATTTTATATCAATCATTGTCTATATGCAAGTCGGTTCATCTTCTTCTGATGCTTTGGAGACCATGGATTTTGCTGAATGGATATTACGGGTCAAAGACAGGGATGCCGGTGAGGAAAATGATGGAGAAGCTGATATTAAGCTACCATATGACATTTTGATAAGAGATGCATTTAATCATGTTGCAACTATTGTTGAATATACATATTCTGACATTACACAATATGTTTCTTCTTGGATTCTTTCAGAGAATAGAGCTGTTTTGGCACCAATAAATGAAATAGTAGATAGTATCAATGATTTAGTCATTATTGCCCGGTGAAGAGGTGGAGTACATGAGTGCAGATAGCATCAACAAGGAGGACAGAGATATTGCTGACCACGAGGATATACTTTATGTTGAGTTCTTAATACGATTAAATGCTCGGGATTGCCAAAGAATAATATTTGCCTGTAGACTGGGTGTATGGTCATGCTTCTCAGGAACATCGACCAAGCATCAGAGTTATATAGTTAAAACGATACTGATCGTCACGAATCTAGGAAAATGTGTGCTTAAAGAAAGAATGATTTTCGGAAAGAATATTTGCATGAAGGTGTTTGTACCTAGAATGATAATGGGGCCATCAGATTTGACAAAATTCCCTGTCAAGTTCCAACGTAGGCAATTTTTGTTAGTCATCTGCTTTGCTATGACCATTAATAGAACCAGGGGCAGTTGATTTCGCATGTTGAACTCTACCTTCTCAGATCTGTATTCAGTCGTGGTCAATTGTATGTGACAATCTCCAGAGTTACTAGCAAGAAGGGGATCAAAGTTTTGATTTGTGAAAAGGATGGTAAAATGCACGATATGACGATCAATGTGGTTTATAAATAAGTTTTTCACGAATTGTTAGGTAATCCTAACATTAAAATATGCTTCCATGTTTTCTTCCAATTTATTCTAAAGTGCCTGACCTTTTTTCTTTTATTTTTATCGTAGAGTTGAGGGTACTTTCATTTTCATTTGTTTCCTTGAGCTAACTGATGAATATAAAAAGGGTATGAACTATATTATAGTAGGGATGACCAAACCGGAACTGGCCCGGAACTATTGAACCGTCACGAACCGGTACTGGCCAGAACCGTAACCGCCTCAAACCAAAACCGTTTGAAATCGTAACTGGCGGTTTGGCGGTCCGGTTCCGATTTCTATTTTTGAAAAACCGTGAACCGGCGGTTTCGAACTGCTTTAACCGAAACCGGAATCGTCAGAAACTGTTAATCAAACGGTCAGAAACCGTCAGATTCGTTAGAATATAACCGTTATGCCCGTTAGCTAACGGCTAGTCGACTAAAAATAGTCATTTTGACCTTTTTTAAACCAGCTTTCAATACTAAAAACAAATAAAAATATTTTTTTAATCTTAACAAATTTCCTCAACTATAAATATCATCCCCCTCCTCTCACATTATTTCCACACAAACTCCATTAACTCTCTTTTAACTTTCTCTAACGAATTTCGTTAATTTATTTGATTCTAAAGCTCAAATCATAATCCAACTCTCTTATTTTCATCAAATATACATATTTTCACCCAACATCTTTATTTCATCTTCATTTCATATATTTTCATATTTTACATTATTATTATGAATATTGTTAAAAACCTTACAAGCAATAAGGGTAACAAGGGTAGATGGGAATGGGAATCTTCTTTTCAATCACTACCACCACCACGATTTGTTGAAAATGAAGGTGATCAATTTTATTATATGGGGCTTTTGGGACAAAATGAAAATGAGTGGGAAGATTGGACAGATGATGACGAAGTGTAAGAGATTCCAAATTTTGTGCCACCACAAAATATTGATAATCCAACTCCAACTACTCAAGAAAGTGATGGCAATACTATGGAAGCCATAATGGGAGGGCATCCCGGTAAAGCAAAAAACAATCCATATTCCGTTCCAAAAACCAAGAAAATTGAATCCGAAGTATTCACGAAATTCTACAAAAAAATTCTCGTTGACGCGACGGGGAAGAATTTCAAAGCAATATGCAACTTTTTTACAACAAATAACAAACAAAAATATGATTACTCTACCGATGGTGGATACGGTATTTTGAGATGGCATACAAGAGAAAAACCCCCCAGGAATTTGGAATAGATACCACTCAAGCACAATTGAAAGGATTCGCTTATTCGGAAAATATTGGTACGTCTTCTCAAAATTGTTCTAATTTATTTACATATAATCATCTAAATCATATAAGAGAAATTACTAAATTTGTTTGTATTCAATCTCTTCCCTTTAATTTTCCCGATAACGAATACTATTAACATTTAATTAGATGTTGTTTTAATCTCGCCGTTAGCAAAGTAGCTCGTACAACTCTGACACGAGATGTTAAAAATATAGTAGGAGAATATAAATTTGATTTATGTAATGTTTTTTCTAATTTATCATCTAAAGTTTCTATTTTTTCCGATATATGGAGTGATAAAAAAATAAAACATTTTTATATGGGAGTAACATGTAATTAGATTGATGATTCTTGGAAAATTCAAAAGAGTTTACTTACATATAAATTATTTGATTAGGCACATACCACACATAACATGACTCATATGTTACAAACAATTTTGCATGAATATAATCATGTTGATAAAGTTTTTTCAATATCTTTTTGATGATACTAGTTCTAATACTGCTAGTTTGCCCGAATTAATTTTAGTTTGTATACCATCACTAGGTGGTAGGTTTTTTTTATATTAGATGCATTTGTCATATTTTAAGCTTGTATCACTACAAGAAAACAGACAGATACCAATGAAAATTAGCGACAAATTAAATCCGTCGATATTAGCAACGGAATAGCGACAGAACAACGATGGCAAAAAAATAAAACATGATAACCTGCCAACGACAATATTACCGACCTTTTTAATGACAGAAATAGTGACGGATTATAATCTGTCACTAATCCGTCGTAATATTGGCGCCAAAAAAGTAAGCGCATTTTTTGTCGACGGAATAGCATTGGATTTTAAATTTGACATTTTGAAACCTTAACGACGGATAAAATCTGTAGCTATATAAATAAAAAAATAAATGAAAATTCTTTTTGTATATATTGGTGACGGAATAGCGACGAATTTAAAATAAGAATATAAACTTTTGTTTATTTTAAGTTTAGCGACGAAAAATGTGATTTTTAATGAAAAAAAAATCACATTTCCATCATTAAACTTAAAATAAACAAAAATTTATTTTGAGTTTAGCGACTGATTTAGCGACGAAAAATGTGATTTAGGTTTTGGAATAGATACAATTTACTACATCTTTAAAAATTCTTAACTTTTTTATGTAACTTTTTTTTAAAAAAAATCACTGCTAACCAACATCTCAATTAATTTTCTTTATCCAGAAAAAAATATATGAGATGTTGGTTAGTAGTGATTTTTTTTACAAAAAGTTATATAAAAATTTAAGAATTTTTATAGAAATAAAAGTATGTAATAGAAGAGGGACGGACAATAGCACATATACTTTTTTATATTTTTTTAATAAAGAAAACTATTTGAGAAGTTGGTTAGTAGTGAAATATTTTATAAAAATTTATATAAAAAAAGTTAAGAATTTATAAAGAAATGAAAGTATATATTAGAAAAAAGAGGGACAGACAATAGCATATACTTTTTTAATTTTTTTTTTTGATAAAGAAAAATATTTGTGATGTTAGTTAGTAGTGAAATTTTTTACAAAAAGTTGTATATAAAAAGTTAAGAATTTTTAAAGAAATGAAAGTATATAATAGATAAAAGAGGGACGGACAATAACATTTAATTTTTAAAATTTTTTTTGGATAAATAAAACTATTTGAAATGTTAGTTAGTAGTGAATTTTTTTATAAAAAGTTATATAAAAAAAGTTAAAATTTTTTAAAGAAATAAGAGTATATAATAGAAGAGGGGACGGACAATAGCATATATACTTTTTTCATTTATTTATATTTTTTTTTGATAAAGAAAACTATTTGAGATGTTGGTTAGTAGTGAAGTATTATACAAAAATTTATATAAAAAATGTTAAAAATTTATAAAGAAATGGAAGTATATAATAGAAAAAAGAGGGACAGACAATAGCATATACTTTTTTAATTTTTTTTTTGGATAAAGAAAAATATTTGAGATGTTAGTTAGTAGTGAAATTTTTTACAATGAGTTATATATAAAAAGTTAAGAATTTTTTAAAAAATGAAAGTATATAACAGATAAAAGAGGGACGGACAATAGCATTTAATTTTTTATTTTTTGGATAAATAAAAACATTTGAGATGTTAGTTAGTAGTGAAAGTTTTTACAAAAAGTTATATATAAAAATTTAAGAATTTTTAAATAAATAAAAGTATATAATAGATAAAAGATGGACGGACTATAGAATTTAATTTTTTAATTTTTTTTGGATAAATAAAACTATTTGAAATGTTAGTTAGTAGTGAATTTTTTTTAGAAAAAGCTATATAAAAAATTTAAGAATTTTTAAAGAAATAAAAGTATATAATAGTAGATGGACGGACAATAGCATATATACTTTTTTAATTTTTATATATATATATTTTTTTTATGAAGAAAACTATTTGAGATGTTGGTTAGTAGTGAAATATTTTACAAAAATTTATATAAAAAAAGTTAAGAATATACTTTTTAATTTTTTTTTTGGATAACGAAAAATATTTGAGATGTTAGTTAGCAGTGAAATATTTTACAAAAAGTAATACATAAAAAGTTAAGAATTTTTAAAGAAATGAAAGTATATAATAGATAAAAGATGGATGGACAACAACATTTAATTTTTTAATTTTTTTAATTTTTTTTTTGATAAATAAAACTATTTGAGATGTTAATTTGTAGTGAATTTTTTTTTATAAAAAGTTATATAAAAAGTTAAGAATTTTTAAAAAAATAAAAGTATATAATAGAAGAGGGACGGACAATAGCATATATACTTTTTTTAATTTTTAAAATTTTTTTGATAAATAAAACTATTTGAGATGTTGGTTATTAGTGAAATATTTTCCAAAATTTATATTAAAATAGTTAAGAATTTATAAATAAATGAAAGTATATAATAGAAAAAAGAGGGACAGGCAATAGCATATACTTTTTTTATTTTATTTTTTTGAATAAATAAAATATTTGAGATGTTAGTTCGTAGTGAATTTTTTACAAAAGGATATATATAAAAAGTTAAGAATTTTTAAAGAAATGAAAGTATATAATAGATAAAAGAGGGACGAACAATATCATTTAATTTTTTTTTTTTTTTTTGATAAATAAAACTATTTGAGAAGTTAGTTAGGAGTGATTTTTTTTACAAACATTTATATAAAAAAAGTTAAGATTTTTTAAAGAAATGAATGTATATGAAAGAAGTTATGGTTTAAAATATAGGGTATGGGTTATGTTTTAGGGTATAGGTTAAGGTTTAGGGTATATGTATATGGATTATAATTTAGAGTATATGGTATATGTATATGATATGGAGTATATAATTTAAAAGTATGGGTGTCTGGTGTATTGGATATATGGTATATGATATGAGTTATGGTTTAGGGTGTAGGATATAGGTGTCTGGTGTATAGGTATATGATATATGTTTAAGGGATTATGTATATTAAAAATTCTTTTATTTAATTTTTTATTAGCAATTTTTTTTTCAATTTACTTAGGTATATTAATATTTCTTAGAAGTTTAAATTATTAAATTATTTAATAGCCAAAAGCCAAGAGAAATAGCCGAACGAAATAAATAACCAAGATTCTTGAAGAAAAGCTTCAGCTTTTTCTAAATAAATTCAATCATCAAAACTGAGTAATTCAAGACCATAAAGATGTTTAAATACTTCCTAGTAACCTTAAAACGAATTAGAAACATAAAGAAAAAATTAACCCCAAGTAAAGTGTTGAGTTTTATGGGTCCATGCACAGCGAAATTAAGCATCAATTAACACAAAAACCAAGAGCCCTAAGATCCATTCTATACGATTAAATTGAATTCCTATGAGATATTATTTACCAACCTTAATTGCTTTCCGTTCTTGAGCTATCGAACAATCTATCAATGTGATTTTGAATCACAAACTTCGATCTTCAAAACTTGAATCTTCAGATTAGAACTCTAGGCCTTGATCGTCGTACGAGCGAAGACCCTCTAGTAGTATCCACACCTTTGAATGAACCAAGAACGATTCTTGAGAATTGCTAGATTCTTAAACCTTAGAAAGAAATTGAGAAACCTTTTATAGTGATTTTTCCTTAGAAAATTCGGCTGACAAATAGGGTTTACAGACCTCGTATTTATACTACGTTAGTATTAGTATTCGTGTCCTAATTGTATTAGGAAACAGTCTATAAACCGCCTATGGGCAAGATCTGTCGCGCGACCTATTGCTACCTCTGGGCAAGATCTGTCGCGCGATGACTCTTGCCAGATCAGGAACTCTCAATTTTCTTCCTTTGGTTTAACTAATTCATTCCAATTGTGTGTGAACCAATATGATTATATTATGTTGGCAATGAGCCCGATCATATCGACCCTCATAAAACATAAGCGGACTCTAGCAAGCCATTATGTCTACCCAATTAATATAACGTAAGAGTTCACGTTTCCAATGGTACACTTCTATTTCTCCCTTTGTCTCACGATGTTATATTGAACACAAGTCATGGTCCACGTCAACTTGTATTTGTTCAATGCTTTCTCGATATTGAGTATAATGATAATCCAATCGCATTAGGGTATGGCCATACACTTTCATCATTATCACTCATCGAGGGGCCCAAGCAAAACATCTCTCTTTCGAGGTACAAATTCCATCTTGAATTATCATCCTTCCCATCATGAATCCGATCATGCCAAAGATAGCCTTTATAAATATCGTGTTAAGATATCGTTTGACTAAAATCAAACATAACTTTCATCATATGTAAGGTCATGATAATCTCAGGTCTAGGGACTAAATGAAGTGATCATATGAGATTTAATTATGACATTTGACCATGACATAAATCTCATACGGGTCAAGTCTAGTCACTTTTTCACTAACAAGTACCCATAATTTTAATGTGCATCTCTATGCATATAATCATCATATGATTATCCATTAACAATTATACTAATTATTCACTTAATAATTAGGGACAGAGATTATTACAATAAATATGAAAAATATATAATAATAAAATAATAAATTTTCTCTATAATCAAGGATAAAGATGATACATAACGGTTCAAGTTAATCGTAACTAAAGCCTAGGGCATTGTACCAACAGTCTCCCATTTGCACTAGGCTCCATCTATGTATCGAATACCCATGGACCTAACATGACCATCATGCTTCTGCCTGTGTGAGGGTCTTTGTAAGTGAATCCCTAATGTTATCATCGGTTGATACTTTGCATATCTTAACGTCTTCTCATTCTAATGAATTCTTGAAAAATGTCTAAGTGAGTATTTGGATCGCTGTTGTGACCTTGGTTCCATTGTTTGCACAAATGGCACCACAATTGTCACAATAAAAGTTTCACCGATTAGTGATACTTG
The DNA here is from genome assembly GCA_022495995.1 of Adenophora triphylla var. japonica. NCBI lineage: Eukaryota > Viridiplantae > Streptophyta > Magnoliopsida > Asterales > Campanulaceae > Adenophora > Adenophora triphylla. Next base: position 38,797 of record JAFEMH010003101.1, on the reverse strand, counting down.
GAACATTTCCAAAACACTAAATGAACTTTTGATCCAAACTGCCTTTTTTTAGCCACATCATATGTTGCTAAAATTCGGCCTTAGTAGTAGAATCGGCTACGATTTTCTGCTTAGAACTCTTCCAACAAAACCGCACCTCCAATAAGCATAAACAAATCCTAATTGCGATTTTAAATTAACTTTGTCAGTTTGGAAGCTAGCATCTATGTAACCCTTACAAAGAGATTAACTTCCAATCTTTCAAATACCAAGAACGTATCCTTAGTTCTTCTTAAGTACTTAAGGATCATCTTGACTGCCATCTAATGGTTCTCAACAGGATCAGATTGGTATCGACTCGTCATGCTTGGAGCGTACGAGACGTCGAGTCTAGTACAAATCATGGCATACATGACAGATCCAAATGCCGGAGCATATAGAACTTCATTCATTCCCTTTTGCTCATCAGTTGTCATAAGACAATGAGTATTGCTAAGAGAAACACCATGACTCATTGACAAGTTACTTTTCTTAGACTCTTCTAAGAACCTTGTCAATGTGAGTATTTTGACTCAAACCAATTTATCCTTTTAGATCTATCTCTATAGATCTTGATGCCAAGGATGTAAGCGGCTTCACCCATATCTTTCATTGAGAAACCTTTCTTTGACCAAGCCTTGACAGTCTTAAGTGTCGGAACTTTGTTTTCCAATGAGTAAGATATCATTGTAATAAAACAATAGAAATAATACTACGCTCCCACTGAATTTCATGCATACACAAGGTTCATCTTCGTACTTGATGAAATCAAACTCTTTGACCGATTCATCAAAATGAAGATTCCAATTCCTCGAAGCTTGCTTCAACCCATATTATGGATCTTGCAACATGCATACTTTATTAGAATTTCTTGGATTTGACTAAACTTCGAGTTGTGTACTATACACATCCTTAATAATCTTTCCACTTTAAGAAAGTCGTTTGACATCCATTTGTCATATCACATGGTCACAATATGTGATAATGGCAATTGAAACTCTTACAGACTTCGGCATTGTAACTGGCAAAAAGGTTTCAACATAGTCAATACTATGAATTTGCCTAAATCCCTTTGCTACAATCCTAGTCATGAAAGTATACACCTTCCCATCCATGTCGGTCTTGAAGACCTACTTGCATCTTTAGTCTTTACACCTTTAGGTAGCCCAATCAAGTTCCAAACTTGATTATCAAACACGGATTGCATTTCGGATTTCATGGTTCCTAACCATTTTTGCGAACTTAGGAGTGGATATCGCCTCAAGATAGGAGGTAGGATCGTCATTCTCAATGACTTCCACCTTATTACTTTTCGATACGAGAAATCAATATTTCTTGAGTTCGAATTGTAATCTATCCGATCTACGATGAACTTGTGTATCTTAAACCGGTTCCACAACTCCTTGTGAACTTGGTTTCGTCTCTACTCTTGGTTCCATATTATTTTCGAGTTCTTGAACTTCTTCAAGATTAATTTTACTCCCACTAGATTCTTTATTGAGTAACTATTTCTCAAGAAACGAATCGTATAGAGCAACAAACATTTTGTTCTCTTTGCGGTTGTAAGATTAATTTCCGAAAATAACCTTTGTCAGATTTAGTGCTAACTTATCAGAGACAAGTCTCTTCTTATAAGCTTTGCAAACCCAAATCTTCATGAAAGACAAACTAAGTTTTCTTCCATGCCACATCTCATGTGAGACCTTAGGAACCGATTTAGTAGGGACCCAATTCAGTGTAACCGCATTATTTCTAATGCATATCCTCAAAAGGAAATAGGAAAGTCAAATTAACACATCATCGAACGAACCATGTCCTACAAGGTTCAATTCCTCCTATCAGACACACCATACAATGTGGTGTTCCGGGTGGAGTCAACTCTGAAACGATTTCACAGTTTTGAGATGATTGTCAAACTCTTGGCTCAAATATCCATCACCTCGATCTAATCGAAGTACTTAATAGTTTTTCCAAGTTGTTTTTAACTTCATCTTAAATTATTCGAAACATCTCAAATGATTCACCTTTGGACTTCATCAGATAGATATAGTCATATCTCGATAAGTCATCGGTGAATGTGATGAAACACCAAAATCCTTCCTTAGCAATGCTGCTTAATAGTCCACATACATCTCATGTATAATGAACAATAAGTCACTAACCCTCCCACTACTCTTAGTGTAGGGTGGTTTGGTCAATAATCCCAATAAACAAGATCCACATTCCTCAAATGATTCATAGTCATATGAGTTTAACAGTCCATATTAATGGAGTTTAGATATATGTTTCTTATTTATATTACCAAGCCGACAATGCCATATAAACGCGTTGTTTATATTATTCGGTTTAGATTTCCCATTTATATTATAGATATCTTCAATATTATTTTGTTTCTTAACAATAAGGATACGAAGACCATTCAATGACATAAGCAATACAATAAGGCATATCATTAAATGAATATAAAACTTCTTATTTTCAATAAGAAAATTATATCCTTTATCATCCATATAAGAAACGAAAATAATACACCTACTCAAATCCGAAACGTAGTAACACTTGTTCAAAACAAGTACCAGCCCACTAGGTAAATTGACTTCATAAGTCCCTATGGTTAATGCAGCAACTCTTGCTCCATTTCCACGCATAGGTTTAAATTACCTCCTTTGAGTCGCTTTCTATTCATTGTTCCTTGCACATTTAAACAAATGTGGGATCCATATCTGGAATCATATACCCAAGAACAAGAAGTCGAAAGGAAAATATCTATCATATAGATACTTGAAGTAGTGGCAATCATATTGCCCTTCTTCATCTTTTAGGCCTTCCTAATAAGCCTTGCAACTTTGCTTCCAATGACAATCTTATTACAATGGTAGCAAAATGCATCCTTTTTGAGACAATTTGAGTTTAGCCTCTTCGACTTTGGCAACTTTTGCCCTAGGTTTAGCAACCTTTGCTTTACCTACTTTGTGTTTCCTTTTAAACCCGTTTCTTGTGTTAACCATTAACACACTTGCGGATTGCTCCTTTTTCATCTCATACATTAGGAGCCTTCACCACAACATACATCTTTTGCCTAGCTTGCACTTGGAACATTTCCTTTGTGCGTTGTGCTAGAACAAAAACAGTTATCATGTGCTCAAGATTCTTCATAAGAATCTTTAAACATGGTGGCAAGTATAAGAAAATCAATATTATTAGAATCATCAACATGTTTCTAATGTTGCTCTTTATCTGCCCTTTGCAACATTTGCAGTAGGTTCAGCAGGAATGGATTCATCAAGAACGTACCTATTTGCCTAAGAACTATTCTTTAGGCTTCTGATCCAATTAGAATTATCTGTACCGTTCCTTTTGAACTTTGTCCTTCATAAGGATGAATCGCAATTTATTGTGTAATGCTACTTCTACAACAAAATATGCAAACTATATGAACACATATCAATATCAACACATTTATCATCTAAGAGAAAATCATGTATTTCACAAATACTCCCACTAAATTATACACCTTCCAATGCAAATAATCATAATATACATTTAATGAGCTAAGATCCAACTTTAATTTAATCTCAAGTACGCTATGGCGCACAGCTCAAGATTAAAATTAATTAGGTAGAAAACATCAATCATATCGTATATGACTCTTAGATATTTTATGAGATTTATTTAAAATATCATATGTCTAAGCATATTTTAATCTCATCTTATGCCTTGGGTCCAAAACCATTTTGATAACCCAATTAAGTTCATCCACTTTAAACGTATAGGAACCACCATTTCCTCATCTTGCTCGCACAAAGAATTGAATCAAAGTACCTTGCTATGGCAAGCCCATCCAAAACTATCCGAGTGGTCTCAAGTGTTTTAATCATGGATTGGCGTAAAGAACTTAAAAGTTAAATGAAGGTTCTTTAAAGCAGATTATAAGCATATCAACAAAGATAATCACAATGTACACCAGGTAAGTTCCCAGGAAAATAGGTGAGCCACAAGAACTACTTAAGTACCAAATATTTCCTTCGACAGAACTCTCCTTGACATATACAAATACAATATCATCTTGATTGCAACATGATCAATACTTTGTATACTGACTTGTTTCTCACAAACAATCAGATTCCTTCAAATTTTGCGTAAACTGACTTGTTTCTCATAAACAATCAGAAAATCAAAATTTAATGTTTCAACTAAACATTCAGGAAATTATAATTCAATGTTTCAACTAAATATCTAACAAAACTCTTAACACTTAAGAACATATAATTCATGCATCGCAACAATTAATTAAAATCACATTTAAATTAATTAAGCATGCATAAACAATGAATTAATCTAGCATAGCCCTATAAATTTAATTTCTAGAAATTTATAGCAACCAGATTAAGACAGAAATATATCAGATTATAAACATAATCACAGATTAGCAGAAAAAATTAACAAGGCGATTACGCCTGCATTTGGCAAAGTCTGTCGTGTGACATAAACATCCAGGAGGCCTGATCTGTCGTACGACCAGACGAGCCCATCTGACTGCCCATGGCCAACTCTGTCGCGTGACTAGAGTTGCCAGTTTTGCAAATTTTTCCAGCTCTTAACCAATTCAAACATAGAGCAATTAAATCAAATAAACAGCTTTTAACAGATTTAATTCAATATGAATAGAAAATGATTTTGACACATTGTTTCAAAAACAATAAAACTATCCCATACAAAACATGCAAGGAACATATAAACAATTTATATCACTTTTCTAGCATATTAATTCAAACTTAACCATACGAACGGGGCTCTGATACCACTGTTGGGTTTTATGGGTCCATGCGGAGCGGAATTAAGCATCAATTAACACAAAACCCAAGAGCCCTAAGATCCGTTCTATACGATTAAATTGAATTCCTATGAGATAGAATTTACCAACCTTAATTGCTTTCCGTTCTTGAGCTATCGAACAATCTATCAATGTGATTTTGAATCACAAACTTCGATCTTCAAAAACTTGAATCTTCAGATTAGAATTCTAGGCCTTGATCGTCGTACGAGCGAAGACCATCTAGTAGTATCCACACCTTTGAATGAACCAAGAACGATTCTTGAGAATTGCTAGATTCTTAAACCTTAGAAAGAAATTGAGAAGCCTTTTATTGTGATTTTTCCTTAGAAAATTCGGCTGACAAATAGGGTTTACAGACCTCATATTTATACTACGTTAGTATTAGTATTCGTGTCCTAATCGTATTAGGAAACAATCTATAAACCGCCTATGGGTAAGATCTGTCGCGCAACCTATTGCTACATCTGGGCAAGATCTGTCGTGCGATGACTCTTGCCAGATCAGGAACTCTCAATTTTCTTTCTTTGGTTTAACCAATTCATTCCAATTGTGTGTGACCCAATAGGATTATATTCTGTTGGCAATGAGCCCGATCATATCGACCCTCATAAAACATAAGCGGACTCTAGCAAGCCATTATGTCTACCCAATTAATATAACGTAAGAGTTCACATTTCCAATGGTACACTTCCATTTATCTCTTTGTCTCATGATGTTATATTGAACACAATTCATGGTCCACGTCAACTTGTATTTGTTCAATGCTTTCTCGATATTGAGTATAATGATAATCCAATCGCATTGGGGTATGGCTATACACTTTCATCATTATCACTCATCGAGGGGCCCAAGCAAAACATCTCTCTTTCGAGGAACAAATTCCATCTTGACTTATCATCCTTCCCATCATAAATCCTATCATGCCAAAGATAGCCTTTATAAATATCGTGTTAAGATATCGTTTGACTAAAATCAAACATAACTTTCATCATATGTAAGGTCATGATAATCTCAGGTCTAGGGACTAAATGTAGTGATCATATGAGATTTAATCATGACATTTAACCATGACATAAATCTCATACGGGTCAAGTCCAGTCACTTGTTCACTAACAAGTACCCATAATTTTAATGTGCATCTCTATGCATATAATCATCATATGATTATCCATTAACAATTATACTAATTATTCATTTAATAATTAGGGACGGAGATTATTATATGCAAAATATATAATAATCAAATAATAAACTTTCTCTATAATCAAGGATAAAGATGATACATAACGGTTCAAGTTAGTCATAACTAAAGCCTAGGGCATTATACCAACATAAAGTTCAAAAGAAACACCAGCAATGAATAAGGAAACAGCAAAATCGTCAATAAGAAAACAGCTTCGACGTGAGGCGCCTGCCCCGCCAAGTCTGAGGCGCCAGCCTCGTTCACAGTGTGTTCATGGCCTAGCCGAATTGCCTTGAGGCGGCCGCATGGTAAGAATTGAGGCGTCTGCCTCAAATCCAGAGAGTTGGCCGTTGTTCTTCCCGATTGAGGCGCTCGCCTGGGTGCACATGGGGCGCCCGCCTAGACCCTCTGCTGCCTGGAATGCTCGTTGATCTGCATCATCCTCCCCCTCTTGAAAGAAACTCGTCCTTGAGTTGGCATCATCATCACTGTCTCCATGGTATGTGGATAAGTCTGAAACATTGAACGTTGCTGAGACGTTGTACTCCCCTGGCAAGTCAATCTTGTATGCATTGTCATTAATCCGCTCCACTACCCAAAATGGTCCATCCGCCCTTGGTTGTAGCTTGCCAAAACGCCCAGTCGGGAACCTCTTCGTACGCAAATGAACCCACACCAAGTCACCTTCCTGAAACACAACCCGCTTGCGATGCTTGTCCACCCACTGCTTATACATATTATTTTGCTGAATAATTCGCTTGCGAACCTACTCATGAAGCTCCTTAATCTGAGTCGCACGCGCCTCTGCATCCGAACTGTATTGACTAGTAACCGGAAGAGGAATGAGATCCAAGGGGCTGACAGGGTTGCGCCCATACACAACCTGAAAGGGGCTTTTACCCGTAGTGCAGTTCTGAGAGTTGTTATATGCAAATTCAGCCTGTGCAAGCGTCAAATCCCATTGACGTGGATGGTCACCAACAAAGCTGCGCAATAAGTTACCCAAACTATGATTAGTAACCTCTGTCTGCCCATCTGTCTGCGGATGATAAGAGCTACTGAACTGTAAACGTGAACCCATCTTTCTCCACAACGTGCGCCAAAAGTGACTAACAAACTTGACATCCCTATCAGAAGTAAGGGATTTGGGAATACCATGCAAATTCACAGTCTCCTTAAAGTACAAGTCTGCTACCTGTGTCGCATCTAATGTTTTACTGCAAGGGACAAAATGGGACATCTTTGAGAAATGATCCACCACCACCATAATAGAATCTTTCTGTTTCTACGTACGAGGCAATCCCAACACAAAATCCAAGCTAATGTCCTCCCACGGAGCAGTAGGAATCGGAAAAGGAGTATAAAGGCCTGCATTGGTCTTGCGAGTCTTGGCTACATGACACACACGACATCTCTCCACAAACCGAGCAACATCATGCCCCAACTTTGGCCAAAAAAACTGCTCGCCTACAAGTGCCAATGTTTTATCTTTGCCAAAGTGTCTGGCAAGTCCCCCTTCATGACTCTCAGAGATGATTAGGTCCCTCAATGAACAATAAGGGACACAAAGCTTGTTACCCTTAAATAAGTAGCCATCATGGATCAAAAATTGCAGAAAATTACCTCGGGTACACTTATCCCACACATCCCCAAAATATGGATCATCATGATACAAATTACGAAAAGTGTCAAACCCACATTCTCAACCTGCAATGTAGCCAGTAAGGAATGTCGACAGCTCAAAGCATCAGCCTCACGGTTCTGAACTCCAGCCTTATGCGTAATGACAAACGTAAAAATCTGAATGAACTCCACCCACTTGGCATATCGCAGATTAAGCTTATGCTGCCCTTGAATGTATTTGAGTGCCTCATGATCAGAATACAACACAAATTCCCTTGACAAGAAATAATGTTGCCAATGCTCTAAGGTGTGAACAATATCATAGAACTCCTTATCATATGTCGAGTACTTCTTCTTAGCATCATTCAGCTTCTCACTAAAGAACGCAACAGGCTTCTTATTCTCACTCAACACTCCGTCAATACCAACATTGGATGCATCACAATGAACCTCAAAAACCTCCTCAAAATTTGGCAAAATGAGAACAGGAGCTTGTGTCACTGCCTTTTTCAAAAGCTGAAAAGCATCCTCCGCTGCCTTATTCCACACAAAAACACTCCCCTTAATGCAATCAATAAGAGGGGCAATAATACTGCTGAAATCATGAATGAAACGGTGATAAAAGGAAGCCAAACCATGAAAACGCCGAACATCATGAACGTTCGTCGGTGTAGGCTAGCTAGTAATAGCTTCCACCTTCGAATATCCATTCGAATACCCTCCTTCGTAACAACATACCCCAAGAAAGTCATTTGCCCGGTCAAAAAGTGACACTTCTTACGGTTAGCATATATTTCTGCTCACGCAGAACATCAAAAACCTGTCTCAAGTGTTCCAAATGTTGTTCCACAGATTTACTATAAATCAGGATATCATCAAAATAAACAACAACAAACGTACCGATGAAAGGTCTGAAAATCTGGTTCATGAGTCGCATAAACGTGCTAGGGGCATTAGAGAGACCAAACGGCATCACCATCCACTCATACAATCCATCCCGAGTCTTGAAAGCCGTCTTCCACTCATCCCCCGATCTTACACGAATCTGGTGATACCCGCTCCGCAAATCAATATTGGAAAACACCACTGCACCATGTAACTGGTCAAGCAAATCATCGATCCGAGGAATGGGAAACCTGTACTTGATGGTGATTTTATTGATCGCCTGACTATCCATACACATACGCAATGTTCCTTCAGCCTTAGGCACCATCAGAGCCGGAACTGCACAAGGGCTCATACTTTCCCGAATGACACCCTTGTCAAGTAACTCCCTCACTTGTCTCTCCAACTCTTCATGTTCCTTGGGTCTCAACCGATAAGCAGCCTTGTTTGGAATAGAAGCACCCAGAACAAGATCAATACAATGCTGAATATCCCGTATGGGAGGAAGTCCCGGAGGAATCTCTTCAGGAGTAACATCACCGTAGGCATCAAGCAATGACTGTACCTCTGCGGGTGTGGACATACCCGACTCATTCTCCTCTAGCATGAAAAGAACATGGAACCCCTGCTCCACTGTTGTAGCTGAATCAAATTCTGAACGGCTAAGGAGTTGGTGAACAACAGCATTCGTAGGTTTATCACTAGTAGTCTGCACCTGTCTTGGGTCCGCAGGACATAAAGTAATAGAGACATCATTCATGCAGAAGGTGTACGTATTCTTGAACCCATCATGCTTAACCCGTCTGTCAAATAACCATGGCCTTCCCAATAAAATATGGCATGCATCCATTGGCACAACATCACACCACACTTCATCTCTATAATGCTTACCAATAGAAAACTGCACGAGGCACCACTTATCCACCTTAGCTCATTGCCCTTGATCAACCAAGACAACTTATACGGCTGTGGGTGTACAACCGTAGGCAAACTCAGTTTGTCCACCATAGTAGTAGAAACAACATTCTCACAACTACCACCATCAATAATAAACTTGCAAACCTTACCCTTGGCAGTGCACTTTGTATTAAAGATATTATGGCGAAGCCACTGATCATCATCTACTGTCGTCGCGTTCAACACACGTCTAACCACCAAGGCCGGACCCTTGTCTACATAAACCACCTCGGACTCGACATCGAACACCTCATCTTCTTCATCATAGACCGGTAACTCTTCCTCAAGTAAGGCAACAACGTTCCTATTGGGACACTCGGCTTGAAGGTGACCAATACCCTGACACTTGAAGAACCTCGCAGGCTGCCTCCCTCTAGTATTGGCTGTTGTGGTACCCGAATTGGCTGCAACCGGCGTCTTAGGAGCAGCTGGTAGAACCTCTTTGGGTGTGATAGAACTACCCCTTTGGGTGTCATAGAACTACCAATGCCCCTAGTGTTAGTAAAATCTCTGCTCGGCCAACGATTCACCACCTTCTTTCTCTTCAACTGTTTCTCAACCTTCAGAGCAAGTCGACACACATCCGCATAAGTCCAATATTGCTGCAATTGAACCACCTCTGACACGTCAACACGTAGTCCCCCAAGGAAGCGAGCAACCATTTGTTCATCCTCTTCGGAAACATCACACCGCATCTGCAAACGATCAAACTCATTGATGAACTCTTTGACAGTCATATCACCCTGCTTCAGATTATGATAATCAAGAAAGGCCTCTTGTCTATAGTGTTCAGGAAGGAATTTCCGCCGTAGCAACTTTTTCATCTTATCCCAAGACTGAATTTTTGATTTCCCATCTCTCGCCCGTTGCTTCTTAACATGTTTCCACCAAATTGAAGCATGCTTTTTCAATTTGATTGCAACAACCTTAACCTTATGACTATCCTCCATATGTTTCAAATCAAACACACGTTCAATAGTATTTAGCCAATTAATGAACTCATCAGGGTTTGCCTTACCTTCAAACTCCGAAATGTCGATCTTCATGCCGATATCCTTTGAAGGATCAGCCCCAAACCGGTGTCCACGTTCATGACCACGAGCGAAGGGATTGCGCCCGTCTGCAAAGCCTCCTTCAGTAGACGATTCGTTGGACTCAGAGCCCACATCAGTGGGAGCCCTCAACCGAGCAATCTGCTGTTGGAGCTGCTGAATCTTGTTTCACAATTTGTCATTCTCAATATCACGTAGGTCTCTATCGCAATGGATTTCATTCGCCTGGGGGTCTGCACGACGGCCTCTACCACGCCCACGACGACCATCACGAGCACCACGTCCGCGTTCGGCCATTGATAACTAGGAAACTGATACCAAATGATAGCCAAAAGCCAAGAGAAATAGCCGAACGGAATAAATAACCAAGATTCTTGAAGAAAAGCTTCAGCTTTTTCTAAATAAATTCAATCATCAAAATTGAGTAATTCAAGACCATAAAGATGTTTACATACTTCCTAATAATCCTAAAACGAATTAGAAACATAAAGACCAAATTAACCCCAAGTAAAGTTCAAAAGAAACACCAGCAATGAATAAGGAAACATCAAAATCGTCAATAAGGAAACAGCTTCGACGTGAGGCACCCGCCCCGCCAAGTCTGAGGCGCCAGCCTCATTCACAGTGTGTTCATGGCCTAGTCGAATTGCCTTGAGGCGGCCGCATGGTAAGAGTTGAGGCGTCCGCCTCAAATCTAGAGAGTTGGTCGTTGTTCTTCCCAGTTGAGGTGCTCGCCTGGGTG
>JAFEMH010003101.1:0-22500 GCA_022495995.1 Adenophora triphylla var. japonica | reverse complement strand
TAATACAATTAAAGATGTTGTTTGTGATATTATGAAAATATAAAAAATTACAAGGCTATAAAAGCAATATTGTACAAACCATGAAAAAAAACAAAAAATATTACCAATAGATGTTCCAACTAGATGAAATTATACCTTTATTGTTTTAGAAGAAACTTATGCTTGAAAAAAATGAAATTTGAATGTTTTTGGGATCCATTAGTTATGGTACCTAATATGATACAAAATTATATACTACACAATTGGAAGAATGTGCAAGTATGATTAATTTGTTGAAAAATGGCGTCAACCTTTGCGTTATCCGTTACGTATTACCTTACTTCTACTTTAATTGTTGATTATTGTGTGAAAATTTCTAATATATTTTCCGAATTTAAAGACGATATTATTTTTAAAGATGCGATTTTCAAAATGCGAGAAAAGTGAGAAAATATTTGCTTAACATTCCTGAATTTTTTGGTTGCTAAGTTATTAGATCCTAGAGTTATAGAATATGGTTTAATTTAATTTTTAGAATATTATTATTCAAATTTTTATTTGGTGAGAGATACCAATATGCCTAACGTAGGTAAAAAAGTTGCTAGTGTTAGACAAGCATTTTTAGAAATTTATCAGGAATACAAGTTAATATACGGTGATTCAAAACCAAGTGAGCCTTCTTCTTCGGTACTTCAACATTTCTCAACATCATTTGTTGCAAGTTTGTATGGAATACAACAATCTCGTGGTGGTATTAATGGCGAATTTGATAAATATTTGACCACCGAATTTGAACAAGAAAATTCATTTGATATTTTGAGTTGGTGGTCAAGAAAAGCACACATTTTGTTATCATTTCTAGAATTGCATGAGAATTACTTGCTTGTCCCTGATCAACGTTTTCGGTGGAGCAAGCTTTTAGCATTGCTGAGAATATGGGGCAAAATCGTCATAATTTATCATTCGATAGTTTTGAAGCTTTTAAGTTGTTAATTGATTAGATTAGAGCTGAAAGAATAAAGCAAGACGACAAGCCAACATATATTTTTGATGGCAAAGGTGAGCAATTTGATTAAACTAAATCGGGAAGCCATTAGGGCAATTATAATGTAATTTATTAATTGTTACTATAGATTTTTTTATAAGTTAAGAATTTAGATAACTATTGTATTAAAGGAGGTATCCTCCCTTAATTATAAAAGTGCAAGGTTTGGTTGTCCCCCTAATGTAATTTTTTCCAATAATTAATAAAATTTAAAAGGTCCGCCCCTTTTTTCTTTTATATAATTTTATTTGTTTAATATTTTATCTTTTTTATATACCTTTTTGTAAAAAAAAAAACAACTAATAAAAAAAAGTCTAAAATATTATTTCCTAATCAATAAAATAATAAAATAAATATAGGATAGTCCGTCTCTCTTCTCTTTTATATACTTTCATTTGTTTAGTTTTTTCTATCTTTTTTTATATACCTTTTTGTAAAAAAAATCAATAATAAAAAAAGTCTAAAATATTATTTCTTAGTCAATAAAGAATAAAAAATATATATATAGGGTAGTCCGTCCCTGTTTTCTTTTATATACTTTCATTTGTTTAGTTTTTTTGTATCTTTTTTTATATACATTTTTGTAAAAAAATCACTAAAAAAAAGTCTAAAATATTATTTCCTCGTTAATAAAAAATTAAAAAATAAATATAGGGTAGTCCGTCCCTCTTTTATTTTATATACTTTCATTTATTTAATTTTTTCTATCTTTATATATATATATACCTTTTTGTAAAAAAATCATTAATAAAAAAAGTTTAAAATATTATTTCCTAGTCAGTAAAAAAATAAATATAGGGTAGTCCGTCTCTCTTTTCTTTTATATACTTTCATTTGTTTAGTTTTTTTCTATCTTTTTGTTAAAAAAAATCAGTAATAAAAAAATCTAAAATATTATTTTCTAGTCAATAAAAAAAATTTTAAAAAATAAAGGGTAGTCATGTTGAATTTTGGGGTTACATGCGAAGCGAAAGATTTATATAATTCACATAACCCTAGCCATGAATCTGTCTAACATGAAGAGATTAAAACTATGAATATAGATTTACTAACCTTGGTTGCAAGTTTATCTTTCGTACACGATTCGTAATTCACCTTTTGAGTCGTACGTAGACGAAACTTTGATCTTCTTCCTTGTGATGAATCAACAATGCTAGGCCTTCAAGCTTTAGGAGATAAAGCAATCACCCTCTATTGATAATCCACACGCGAATGAACCAAGATCGAATCTTGTTGGATTGCTAGATGATCCCCGATTGTTGAAACAATTTTCAACAATCTATGGCTAATATTGAATTTGAATCTAGGGTGTTTTGATCTTTGATTCGTAATCAAAATCAAGAGATTTGAGTTTCTCAAGCCCTAAAATTCGTGTATCTTGGCTGAGGCAAAAGGGACTATTTACATTTTATAAATATTCCTAACTGTTAGGAAGAAAAGCCCTAATCCAAAGCCAAAAAAGAACTGCTGAAAGAGGGTTGGGCGGTCGCCCATAAAGGTTCCCGGCGGCCGCCCAGTTGTACAGCCTTTTTGTTAGTTTTCGTAAAACCTTGTGTGCGGTCGCCCACACCTTCCCCAGCGGTCGCCCAGCAGAACAGTGGATTGTAAGCGGTCGCCCACTATCCCCTCAGGCGGTCGCCCAGCTGATCAGTTCCATATTTGAGCCAATTTCAATCCGTTCTTTGTGTGTGACCCTTTAGGAATTATATTTTATCTTGGTAGTGAGTTGAAACATCAGCCTCACAAGACATAAGTGGTCTCTAGCAAGTCATTATGTCCGCCCAATTAAATATAAAATCAAAGTTTGATTCCTTGATAGATCAATGTCACAATCCCTTTGTCACACGATGTCATATTGAACATAAGTCATGGTCCACGTCAACTTACATTGTTCAATGCTTTCTCGATTCCGAATATGTTGATAATCTAAGTGCATTTAATCTCTATCAAATCTCATGAGTGTGGCCACACATTTCATCAACACTATTCATCGAGGGACCCAAGCAGACATCTCTCTTAACGAGGGAAAATTCCATCTTGACTTATCATTCTTCCCTACAAGAATCCAGTCGTGCCAACATAGCTATTATTGATATCCTATTAAAGATAGTGTTAGACTACATCAAACACAATGGTCATCATGTGAAAGACAATGATAATCCCAGGTGCTAAGGATTCCAATGACACAACTATCATGAGATTTAATCATGACATATATGACCATAGACCATGTCATAAATCTCATAGATGAGTCGGTCCAGTACCTTGTTCTCTAACAAGTACCCATAAGTGTAATGTGCATCCCCATGCATATAATCATCTCCATGATTATCCATTACCAACTTATACTAGTTATTCACAATAACTTGGGTGACAGAATATTATAACAAACATGTAAAGCATATAATACTCAAGATAAACATTCTCTATTATAAATAATAAAGACGATTACATAACGGTATTAGTTATGAGTCAAAATAACTATACGCCTAGGGCATAACACCAACAATCTCCCACTTGCACTAGGCCCAATATCATATGTATTATATATAGGGCTGTTACACGCCGGTTCAAGCTCGGCTCGAACTCGGCTCTTAAAAAGCTTGAGTTCGAGTGGGCTCAAGGTGAACTCGAGCTTGAGCTCGAATCGACTTTCAAACTCGGTTTTTTTTCGAGCCGGCTCGAGTTCAGCTCGTATGTTCGACGAGCTCTGACTGAGATCAACTCGGCTCGAGCTCGGATCGTTAAGCTCGTTAAAAGCTCGAATAAATATAGTGAATTATGATTTTTTTTAATATCAAGGCTCGTCTAGGCTCGAGTTCGATTGGAGCTTGAAAAGCTCGTTTGATTTCAGATTTTTTTAAAAAAAATAAGTACAAGCTCGAGCTCGGCTCGTTAATACTCGAGTTCGAGCAGCTCGCGAACAACTCCCGAAAAGCTCGAAACTCGAGTCGATCCGAGCTTGAACGGTCATACTGGGCTCGAGCTCGAGCTCGAGAAAAGCTCGAGCTCGATAACTTTTATTCGAGCTCGAGCTCGAAACTTTAAAACTCGACTCGGCTCATTTATAGCCCAAATTGTATACCTAACATGACCATCATGCTTTGCTTGTGCGAGAGGCTTTTTAAGCAGATCCCCTATGTTATCATCGGTTGATACTTTGCACATTTAACATCTCCTCTTTCTATGAATTCTCGAATGAGGTGGAAACGTTTAAGTATGTGTTTGGATCGTTGATGTGACATTGGTTCCCTTGCTTGAGCAATTGCACCATTGTTGTCACAATAAAGTTCTACCAGATTAATGATACTTGGAACAACTTTCAAGTCACTAATGAACTTCTTGATCCAAACTGCCTCCTTAGCTGCATCCGATGCCGCTATATATTCATCCTTAGTTGTAGAATCGGCTATGGTACTCTGCTTGGAACTCTTCCAACAAATCGCACCTCAGTTAAGCACAAACACAAACCCTGATTGCGGTCTAAAATCATCTTTGTCAGTTTGAAAGCTTGCGTCTGTGTAACCCTTTACAAAAAGATCATCTTCTATCCCTCCAAAGACCAAGAACGCATCCTTAGTCCTTCTCAAGTACTTAAGGATCGTCTTAACTGCCATCAAATGGTTTTCACCAGGATCAGATTGGCATCGACTCGTCATGCTTAGAGCATACGAGACATCAGATCATGTACAAATCATGGTGTTGGGTATTGTAAGTGCTCCAATTTGAGCTTGTTAGAATTTTCGTTAGAAAATTAACGAAAGTTATAACATTTCTAACAATTTCTAACAATTACTAACATTTCCTAACAATCCTAACATTTCTAACAAAGTGAGGGCAAAATGGGCATTATTATTTAAGGATAAACCAAGGAAAAGAATCAAAAAAGTGAAAGAAATGGTCAAAAACCAAAAAAAGAAATGGCTGGAACATAATCTGGCTGTTTAATTTGAATTTTAAAAAAGATTATTCCTTGTGTCCAAAGCCTGAAGCAGCATTTAATGAATAGTGCACGCGACTGATCCTATCCGCGCGGATGACATTGTATTTTTCAGAGGGCTATAAATTGAGCCCTCCAGTCACAAAAATAAGGAGGAACAAGAGCACAATTCACAGTATTTGGCGAATATACTCGAGAAAACAGTGAGAATTCTATAAGAATTGTCACCTTTTTCTCTTGAATCTTCCCAACTTTCACTCACTCAAATCAAACCCAAACACTCTTGCATTCAAGCCTTCAAACATAAAGCACAAAGAAGATAGGTATAACCTCCCTCTTCTTACCCTAAATCTCTCATCCATGCATGCATCTTCAAACTACAAAATGTAGTTCATTCATCTTCTTGTCTTAAGATCCAAGAAGATCACCATGGAAGTTCATCTCCATGGATGATCTTCTACAAGGATCTACATTATTTTCAAAGTGTTCTTACTTTCTTGCAAAGAAAACACATTTTCAAAACCCTAAAACTCATTTTCAAGCACCAAATCTTGATTTCAAAAGATAAAATTCCCCTTCTCAAGCAAATGAAGTGCTTAGTCCTAATGTACCCCAAGGATGGTTTGGTATAGTTGATTCACCACTAAAATGTCAAGTGATCACTAACCAAAACCTAGGGAAATGGGGACAAGCATGGATGCAAAACCCCCCTTTAAATCATATTTTCTTTCTTGAGAAGTTGCTGACCAGTAGCAATTTTCCAAGATCCCAGTCCATTGTTTTAATTTTTGGACACAGATAAACTTGGAATTTGGTGTTGGCTACAAAACACTTTTTGTAGCCAACATCCAGAGATTTCCAGACATATTTTTACTTTATTTTTTGGGTGAGTAAAACTCTCTTTTTCAAATTTTCTTTTAGAGGCTAGTTCATCAGCTTCTGAAAATCCAGATTGCATATCTGAGATTTCCAGAAGGTTTTGACCCCTCAAATCTTTTCCAAAATGGAAAATTCTTTCTCACAAATCTTATTTAAGGTGTCTGGAACAACTTTCATTCTCTGAGTTTATCCAGATTATGAAGTTTTAAGACCCTTGAACCCATTTCAAAATCAAAGGTCCACTGCCTTTTTCATTCTGGCAGAAGTGACTCTCAACTTCAAAAGGTCTTTTGAGTACCAAATCTCAATCCAAAAATCTTCCAAAAAATCATGGGATCAGTTTAAAGTCTTAAAAAGATATCCCAATTTTTACTTTTCTGAGTTTCAAATTATTTTGGCCAAAACACACACACACACACACAAATGATTTTCAGCTTGGAAGACTCGTTTTACGAGGCATTCCGGGTGCACACTAACGTCCTTCCCGGCGTGTAACATGACCTCCGAACCCAAATCTCTAATCTCGGGCATTTTTCAAAGTTTTGGCCCTTAAAATAAAAATGGCGTGGCGACTCCGGTCTTTTTTTCGATTGGTTTTCAAAGAAACAAAAATTTCAGAGCAAACCCTTTCGGAAAAATTTTAGGTGGGCACATCATCACAGTGGCGACTCCGCTGGGGAAGATTTAAGCTTTTTCTAAAAAAAAAGTGATATTTGGTATATTGGTGGAAATCATTAAACTTCCCGTTATCGCCTCCTAACACGAGTCGGGGATAAATTGTGGTTTAACAATCCCACGTACCGGTATCACCGTTTTCAAAAAAAAAAAGAGAAAAAGCTTTTGAGGGTCAAGCTTCCGTCCCGGCTTTGAAAATCATTTGTGTGTGTGTGTTGATTTTTGCACATTTTTCGTGTTGTTTTGGCCGCCTCGGAAAAAGTCAAAATTTTGACTGTCGAAATCATGTCCCTAACTGTCGGAATTTTCGTGCTTACGTACTTATGTGTTCATTAAATTTCAAAAAAAAAATCAAAAAAAAAGGATTTTCAAAAAAAGAAAATTTTCAAAAAAAATCATGCATCATATTTTTAAGACACATAAAAAAAAAATTCTATTTTACTCAGAAAAAAGAATATAGACTGCTTGCACACTACGCGCACGTGACCGTACACTGCACACTACGTCCCTAACCCGGGGAAATCCTTGTCGCGGTCAGTTTGGTATTCTTACGCCTCTAGGCCAAGCACAGGACTCCCCAAACATCCCATGGAGCCTCGTGTCGACCATGCACTTGTCCGTGACACACTTTGTCCGAGACCCGCTTGGTTTTTAGTCCGGTCTCGTGTCATGCCCCGTCTCGTGCATAGACCTTTCCTTTCAAGCCTTTGTCGGCATACCGACTCAATATCTTTCGGGGACCCTAATCGCCGAAGTTCTCGCCGGTTTTCCGCCGCAGACTTTGACCAAGATATTGACCGGCGCCTTGACTTCGGCTCGATCGGCACAAATTATACACCGACTCCCAAAGATTGACACCGAGTCATCAAGGATTAATGATTATTCCATGCCTAATTACGGCTTAACCGACGACGAGTCAAGATCAATTGTGGACGCTTATCGCCCAAATCATGCCGACTTTTCGTCGAGCCCTGACATGATCTTGACTTTTGACGTCGCCTTGTCCGTAATTTACATCGAATGCTCGTTAAGACTCGATTACCCGCCGTACTTTTAGGATCGTTTTTCTTTCGGTCGGTGGGATCCGCTTGCTCTATGTGACCCTCGCCCGGGCCGTCCACCCCGGGAGGTCGAAATACTGTGTGGAATACGAGGGGCTTATAGACGTAGTGACGGGGCCCACTAATCCAGATCCAGTAGTTTGCGAAAAAAAGAAGAGCAATCTTTTCCAACCGATTAGGTTAATAAAGCATGTTTTAAGTAAACGTGAACAAATAATCGCATGTCGCATGAGCCTAAAGCCCAAACATCTACCCTCCTTCATTCCTAGTCATCCGAACCTCGTGTCCTTTCCCCGCAGCCTCCGCACAAAGCTTGGTTTCGGCACCGGGTCATCGTTTGATTAGTTGGGAAGAGTCAAGCGCGTCATCGCCTTCACCGTTTGTTCCGACTCCGGGTTTCGTAATGTCCGCATCGCCCGGTAATGATGGGGATAACGTCACTCCGCCTCCCGGACCCTCGTACAGAGCAACAAAGGGAATCGCTAGCGTAACGTATGAGGTTACGACAGAAGCACAAACAAACAGCCTTATGGAGGCTATTAAGAGCCACGGTCCGGCCGCCACCTCAATCCCGATGGCACCTTCACCGTGGAAGAAGACGAGGATGCCAACCCCACTCTCGCCGCCCGACTACACCAGGATGCCACCACCCACCTCCTATGGTGCCACTACCGTAACCCATGCTCCTCGGTCTTCGGGTCGCCCACTCTCCCCAACTACAAATCACCGGATCCATGCAGCCCGACGGCACAAACCAGTTCATAGCCCCTCAGCTGGGACAAAGCCGCACGGAATGTCTTCTCATGGTTGGGGTTATCTCGAATGCCCCAACAAATTGGAATGCCACCTCGCCGGAACCGATCAATCCGGACCTTCACAAAGAATGTACCACAGCTTCGAATGCCGCCACAGCTTGGTTCTCGGGCCACGCCGGGCCCCTCCTCGTAATAGTACCGGTTCAATCGCTCCTCACACAAATCCGTTCCTCACTCAGACTTCTATGGGTTACCAAGCCTCCATCCTGTCATCCGAATCACCAGACCGCAGCATTCTGGGTTATACACCCTCGCCTCGCCCGGCCATGCAATTCAACGGTGGACAAGCACTCGCACCTAAGCCTACTTACGAGACCCACTGAAATCCAAGTTATCCGGCTACATCGGGCCGCCTCCACCTACTTTGCCGCTTGAAAATCAACAAGCAGCCGCAAGGTTCTATCCCTTCGCCCAAGCTCCTACTCATGCTCCCCAGGGTAACTCACCCTGTGACAGTGTTTTCACTCTACGTCCCCGGATCGGCCGTTCCTCCACCCGCCCGCTCCAGCTGGTAGCTCCTCTCTCTAGCTCACCCACTAGCTCGAATGCCATGGTTCCACCACAAGACCCTCACTTGGCCCGGTTCATGGAACAACACAAGGAAATGAAAGCGCAGATCGCCGAACCGATCGCCAAGAAGCTCCGCCTTCCGGCCTACTGCACCCGACTCCATTGTTCCTCCGCCCCACAAATTCGTGATGCCTAATCTGGATCTCTTTGATGGGACCGCATGCCCGAAAACCCATTTGGACACATATACCTTGGCGATGAAGGCCAAAGTGGTGCACCAATCGCCAGCTAGCCGACTATTTCGCCTATCCTTGAAGTCCAGCCTTAAAGTGGTTCTTCCGTTTGAAACCCGAAGCCGTGGCTACGTGGGACCAGATTACCAATGCCTTCACAGAGAAATATAAGGCCAACTTGGAGTGGGAAACAAATAGAGTTGACCTACAAACAACAAGCATGGCCCCGATGAGAATGTTGGGGACTTCTACAAGCGGTGGAATCAAACTCGTGAAATGGCCATCCCTCCTTCCGAAGAGGAACAACCGGACATCTTCCAGCCATGCTTGAAACCACATCTCGAGAGCCTCCTCGCCACTTCCCATACTCGCACTTACGGGCCATGGTTAACTCGCAGCCTAAGTTTGAAAAGGCCTACAATCGAACCGCCGCGCACTCGCTACGTATATCGAGCTCCTCCTTCAAACACCGCCTCGCTCCCGCCAAAGGCAAAGAAATGATTAACTATGCGGACAGAATGTAATAACACAACTCCTTTTGCTCCCGTAAAACCCTGAGCCTGCACCACGGGTCATGAATCTCGAAAACTTTGGAATGCCTCTCGAATGACATCTTTAGGGGATCGGTGAAGGAAGGCTTGCTGCGGCCTTTGGAGAATTTCCAACCCAGAATCCGAATGCTCCCGTGGATACTACAAAGTATTGTGCTTTTCATCAAGCTCACTGACATCCGATCGACAACCGCTTTACTCGAAAAAGGCAATCCAGGGGCTAATAGAGCAAGGAAAATTGGAAGGCCCCGAAGGACCTAATACGCCAAAAATCCTCTCGCCAAGGAACCATAATCGTGTGAATATGATTGAATGCGGAGAATCTTCGCATGCCCAGTGAAGATGCCGATGAAGGTCCCCAAATACCCGTGGCCAACCTTGTCGAGGATCCCGAATTCGATTCCTCACTTGAGGACATTGAACGAATCAACCCATCTTGGTCTCATGTCGAGACTCCTTGCAAGAATACGAGGCCCGCTATTTCTGATGAAGGGAAGGCCAATACCGAAGAGCCGGGGCTGTCTTGGCCAAAACATGAGAGGACCATTTACACAAGATGGTTAGAACAATCGAGAAGAATTGAACAAGAAAGCTTCCTGCGAGCGCCAGCATCGGGCTTATCAAAGAAAGAAGCCGAAGAACATCTCGGAGCTAGTACACTTCGCAAACCGGCTATTGGAGAAGTCGAATACGATCCCGAAGGCAAATAAACCGAAGAATCGTAGGAGGAAGAACCCTTCTACATTCTACCCGGTGTCAAATACGTGCCACCCTCTCACTCTTCCCCGCAGCTTCGGGAGGAGAAGCCGAGTCACAATTACCACTTCCGGAATGGGAGCATATGACAATTTCGCGGCCGCACGCACCCATATTCCCTAACGGGTTTGACCGGCGTTCCTCTCCGCCGAAATCCCGTAGTATGGGAAGATGATTCCGATGACATCGACGACGATGATGATGATGACGAGAGCGAAGAGTCAACCGAGGCCCTATCCGGAAACAACTGGAACAATCATGCCGGAAATGAGCCCACGGGAGCCGGCACAATGGTTGGTTGTCAACAAGTGACGATGAAGGACCACCGGAAAATGCAAGTCAAATGCCGATAGGCGGACCCCAAGAACCGCACCTCGTAAGATGCACATGCGGTCAATGTCCTGGATACTTCAGAGGATGAGGGACAAGAAAGCCCGCGCCTGCATCCGTACATATCCGAAATCCTAGAACACAACGTTCCTTATAAGAACCTCGATCGGTGAATGGAAAGGGTTCATTGAAGCACTCGGGTCGAGAATGGAGGGTTTCACCACCGAAGATGAAGAATTCGTAAACGTTATCGGATCTTTTTCTTCTTTCCCGAGAACGGATGGCATAACAACCGTAAGGGTCACAACCGGGCCGCTCGAGCGCAGCCGAGTGCCCGCAATCACTAAAAAGGGTTATTGATCTCGAACGTCTCCCCAAAGCAGCCTTCATACCTAGCGAATCCACATGACGCCTTCCTAATTGCTCCAAAGGCCCGACAATGGACCCCGGTGCTCCTTATTTGGGACACGCATCTATCGAGCCGCTACATCAAACTCCGAAGGGGAACGTTGCCTATCCTTCACTTGTGGCTGCCCTACTTGCAAGATTGAAAGAAAAAGGATATACGATGAAATGGAGGCCGATAGCCATAACTCGTGGGCCATCCAGGGATGAGATCGAAAGCCCCGAGCCCCGACAATAGCGACTCTTGTTGCATGATAACTATGAGCAAGGCAGCCATGAGAGTGAATCTGGAGGACGCCCTAGCTCCGTGGGCCATCCAAGGGGCAACAACACAACCCTGCACTCAAAAGCTCGTGACTTGGGAAGCGCTTATAAGGGCCGCCCAGAAGGGGCCAAGAGCTCGCCTCACCGTTGCTAGACTCCGTCGTAACCAAAGGCCGATAGCCAAAAGGCTCCCTTTAACATTGGCTACCTTGAAGAAATCCAAATAAGAGACAATCGAGGAGGAAGTTAACCCGTTGACCCGATCCGGCAAGATCTTCCAAGGGAATCCCAAGGCGTATAAGAAGGCCACGTATCAAGCACCGAAAGAAGATCGCCGCCCCTATGCTAAGACAAATAAACCTGCACTCGAAAAGAGGATCCCGTGCTCACCCAAATGAAGCAAACACAGCCAACATTTCCTCTCGGTCTCTACTCACTTCGTCCTATCCCCATAAGCCGAAGCCGGAAGAAAGCCCGGCTCGCACTCTAGTGCCTATTGATGCTACTCCCGATGATGTGGTACGCCTAATTGGAAACATCCATTACGGGAATATAATCACTTTCACGTATCTCGACCTCCCTCAATTTGGGGCCGATCATAACGAGCCTCTCTTCATCACACCCAGCTTGGATGAACGACGCCTCCTCGGGTCCTCGGGTTGATAATGGGTCCGGAATGAACATTCTTCCGGCAAAGATCATGAGCCCGCTTGATATCAAGACTACGTACTTGAAGCCTTCCTCCCTCACGCCAAAGCTTACGACTCAACATCTCGAGCACCCTGGAGTCGCTACCTTGGACCTCCGGTTTGGACAAATTGATACCTGTGGAATTCCAAGTTATTGACATCCCGATTACTTTTAATGCCTTATTGGGAAGACCTTGGCCGCATCAGTCAAGGGGGTCGCCTCAAGCCTCCACCAAAGGTGTGAAATTCGCCTCGAATGGGGATTTGACAACCATTTACTGAGATTTAGTCACTTTAGAGGGCACAGATACGGGCGGAATACCTATTCTCGAAATCAAACATGACGAGGAAGGTCTCATGCCGACAGTTTCACGCCGAGCCTCCTAAGGCCCAAGTGTGCAACGTAGATCTCGACTGGCCACCGGGATAAAATCCCTCCTTCCCCGAAAATGATGAGAAGGATGAGCTATCTACCCGGCTTAGGTCTCGGGTAAGCGCCAACAAGGAATCCACAAACTCATCGAGGTGAAAGGACGTAAAACTCGCCACGGCCCGGGATATGAGGCCTCCTCGTGGACACCGCAAAAGGAAAAGGATTTGAAGCCATCACAGAAGGGTCCCTGGCCGACGACCCTAAATCTCTCCCCTTCGCTCCTAATTTGGCCGACTACTTTGTAAAGGGTCCCACACAACCGGTAACATCACGTAACCCACTCCTACGTAAGAATGGCTAAAGCTACAGGATAGCCTCAACAAGTTCTGGGAGCCAAAGCTAACCCGGTCCGCAGAATGTTCCTGGACCTACCCAAGCTACCCGGGGCTACCACTACCATGAGAAGTGAGTACACCTTCAGAGGCGTGCCTGACCTGGTAGAACAGTTCGAGAAGCTTACTACCACAATTCCTACTGCCCATGAAGGTCCGAAACCTGAGTTCGAATTGACCGTGCCGAAAGCCAAAGCCACAGAAGTCTTTTTCGTATGATTGGGATGGCCCAATCATGCACAGCTTGTTCGGGAAGAGATCCAGTGCCGATCTCGATTGATTTCACTCGCCAAAGAAATGGTAGCGATGATCGAGGGAGACAGCCTCCCGAGTCATGAGGCCACCGACAAAGAATGCCGCTAAAGAATCGGGAAACTCTCTCAGTGCCCGTCCGCAACCAAAGAAGAAATGATCACCAAGCCTGGATTGGTCCCCCATCCCTTTGTGTCAACCTAGGAAAAGTCCTCAGAGTCTTTCATTGTTAAGGTCGAGTCCCTAGAGTCGTCCGACGGCCTTACGCCTGAAGACTACGAGTCTGTAGCAAGCACTGTATTCCTTTTCGTTTTCAATGAAATGACGAACCTTTCTGAGTATCCCTTGATTGCCACTTTAACTAATGATGAATTAATTAAAAAAACATTTTTACTACTTCATTAGATAAAGAAGCAGACACATTAAACAACAAAAAAAAAATCAAACAAAAAAAAAAGAAGAGGATCTTTAAGCAAGTTGTCCGGAAAGAGGAAAATCGAGCCCAAGCTGCTGAAGAGATTTTGACGAGTGTGAATCTGGGAACTGCGGAAGAGCCTAAAGAGACGCAGATTGGTGATTTCTTCAAAGGAACTGGAAAGGATGCTCTGTAAAATCCTACAAGATCCTCAACTCAAAGAAAGTAGCCCTCTTCATCAAAGAGAACATCATATGCAGATACGGGTTGCCACCGAAATCATCTCGTATAATGGATCCCACTTCGAAGGGGAATGCGACAGCCGCCGGCGTAATTCCGAATAACCCATCACAAGTCATCTCCTTACTGTGCCCCAAACCAACGGAGCCGTCGAGCAAAGAAACAAGACTCGGAAAATATCATCCGGAAAATGGCCGTCCAAGGCGTAGATTGGCCCGAGAAGTTACACTCGGCACTCGGGGCTACGTAACATCGCCGAACGGCAACCGGGGAAACACCGTTTGCTCCTCACATACGGAATGGAAGCCGTGCTCCCAATCGAGCTAGAGATCCTCGCTCCGTATACCGCCGGGAAAGCCAGATCAACGAGGTCGAATGGCTCCGCAGTCGCCATGATGAATTGGCCCCGCTAGATGAACGCCGATTGAAAGCAATGGAACACATCCGAGCCTACCAAGGAAGAATGGCCAGAGCCTTTGACAAGAAAGTAAAGCATCGGAGATCCGAGAAGGGATCTCGTTTTAAAAGAAAAGCCCCCATCCGTATCAACCCCTCGGCAAATGGGAGCCTCGTTTGGGTCGGGCCATACGTCGTCCCGTAAGATCTTCTCCTGAGGAGCCATGCAACTTGCGCACTCGACGGAATCCCTTTGTACACCCATGAATGGTGACAAGCCGCGCGTATACTACGCGTAAAACAAAGAAAAAGAAGAAGTCAAAAAAAAACGAAAAAAAAAGAGTGCTAAAAGAGTAATGCCCAACTAGGTTGAAAACCCGAAAAGGGCGGCCTAGGTAAAAACAGGTTGCACCAAAAAAAAACAAAAAAAAAACAACAAAAAAAAAACAAAAAAAAAAAACAAACAAAAAAAAAAAAATCAAAGTTTGAACTACGAAGACCCGAGCTCCTCAAAATGAGGGGAACGTAGGCAAATGGAAACGGTTCGGTCTAAAACACAAATAAAAGTCATACTTTGACATCAATACACCGATCGTACCATGAAAGCGTCTCGAAAACTCTAAAGCAATTCAAATATTCATTACAAGTTAAAAGCTTTTTGATGAGTCTAAGCCCGATTCATTCCTACAACCGGCAACCCGCTAAAAGAAATTAAGATACATAATCAAACTAATGTGTCCGCCATGACAAGAAAGGGATACTTGAAACCTCGTAGTCACTCCAAGCCACTCGAACCGGCCTCTCCCCTCTTCTTCCCCTTCGAGTCTTCTTCTTCGAACAGAAAATGTCGGTCTTCCTCCTACCAAGCTCGGTATAGGAACAGGATCTATCAAACCAGCCTGTCGTGGCCTTAGTAGCCCTAGCGTCATCTCTCATCTCCCGTAGCCTAGCCGGTAGCATAGGAGCCCTCCTCTCCCGTCTCTTGACGTAAGCCTCATAGTCGGCCGCGCGTCTCCGCTCCCGTCATGAGGGTTGGCCTCGCCTCGGCCCTCCTCCTCTCGGAAACCGTCAGTCCTCCGCACCCACAATGGCCTCACGCCGCCTCAAAATAGCCATCTCGAGTCTCTCCTAAATGCCTCTCGTACCAATCCAGTACCAAGTGGTCGTGAACACAGTCTCTGACGCTCGAGAATAACCCGAGGAGGAAAGGCGTCATACCTCCATGCTCGGGAAAGAAATGGAAACACCGAGGGATCATCCATAGAAACAGGAGCCACCACCCTGATGGCTATATCATCAAAGTTCTCCAAAGGAACTCTCGCTCCAGCCGAACTGTCTCGTAACCAAGGACGGAATATAGAAGCCGGACCGAGAAAGCCCCTAAGCATGACCACATGAGACCCGTCCCGAAGCACTCGCGAGTCTCCACCCGCCAACAAGGCACCGACCATCTCGATATCTTCTCGTCCGGCGACCAGCCATCCAACGCTCCCATGAGCCCCGATCATCGAAATCCACAAAGAACCCCCTCCCGGCAAATGTCCAAGGCTTCGATCATGTCTGAGTTTCCCGAAGAATCCCCAAACGCTCCATCGCCCACAGTGGTCAAGAGGAACGGGCCGCCCCCGCGCATATACCGCTTCCCGCAGCGCCCTATCGAGAGCATGGAAAGTCTCCCCTGTGATCGAGGTACAACATCTCTCGCCAAGCGACAATGAACGACTACATCCCAGAGACCGATGGCAGATCCCAAAAGAATAGACCATAAACAAGGGTCCCGAACATGCAAAGTGCAAAGGCATCCCAATAGGCATCGTCGAGCAAGCCTAAGCCCCTAAATCTATCAGTGAGACTGGAAATATCAAAATGATCGGGACCACGGATCATACCTTGCGCTTTCCTCCGGGAAAGATGAAGGAGGACGCACAATCCGTCAACAAAAGAAGCCCCTCCGGCAAAGGAACCGCTATCTCTTCCACCTCCGACCACCAAGCAAGGCCCGAAATTCTTCGACGGTTGGGACCATCTCGTTGAAGGAAAGGCAAAAGACATGCCTCCTAGTGTCCCAAAATGAGGAAGAAGCCCTCAAAAGACCGTAATCCGGAATCAATTCCTCGAGAGACCATAAGCACTTCACCTTATACCTTTCTTCAAAGAAGGACCTCCTCTCATGCATAATCTCCCGGACCAATCCTTGAATTTGTTGAAGAATGACATTTGGGATTCTTGGGACAATTTTGATGGAGCTTTTCTAAGGTTTTCCATGGATTTTCTCTTTCTCCCCGAAAATGGTCTGTTGACCGGAGGTTGAAGAGGATATTTGAATTTGAAATAAAGTGAGACCAGATCTCGTAGCAAAATTAAAGGACAATGTCGTATGCAGCCCCCATCCGCGCGGATATGTTTGCTTTCCATCGAAAATCCGCAATACCCAAGCCGCTACACCAAAAGAGGAATATTCCGTCCCGCTGCTTCTAACCCGTGCAAAAACCTCCCCAAACCACCCATATACCAAACACTAACACCCTTACCAAAAAAAAAAAAAAGAACAAAGGCTCATGCAACATTGCATTCATACTGCATTGCATCCATAAAAGAATAAAATCCTAAATTATTACATTCCAAAAATAAAGGGAGTGTGCAAAAAAAAAAAAGAGAAAAAAAAATCAAATAAAATAAAGTAGGTAACAATAATCCTAAATTATTACATCAAACAAAAAAAAGAAAAAAATGTGCATAAGCTGTACAAATCTCAATCCCAGTCATAAATCTCAAAATCTCAGAAAATCAGGGGGGGTAATCAATCAGAATCTCTAGCGCCCGACGCCCGTCCCCGGTCCTCTTGCGACTCGGCCCGCTCCTCAGGAGCCCCGAAGATCTCGGGCTCGTAATCGTCCTCGTCTCCGCAAAGAGGCTCGCCAGACCAACCGGCACGCTCCGATAGGGCAAGCCAAGATCTCGCGAAAAATCATATCCGAAGGTGAAGGCGTCGGACTCCCGGACGTACGAAGACGACCCACCATGCCGCCAAACGTGTCCTCGCCCGTGTGGATCCCCGAGAATGACGTGATCCGAAGGCGCACCGCGCGGGATCAATGAGAGGAGACAGAGGAGTCTCTCGAAGAAGTCTCGAACGAATAGGGAAGCCTCCCGCCCGATGTGCGCGGCCGTGGTCGCCGCTCTAGCTCGAGGAGCCCCGCAAGCGACCATCCTCCCGATAAATCTCTTAGCTCCGATCACTTGCTTCGCGCCTTCGACGACCACCTCCGAAAACCGCACAAAAGCAAAAGCGTCGAAACAGCTTGAAGCGAGAAATGATGACAGAAAGAAAAGAAAAGACAAAAGTAAAAAAAAAAAAAAGAAAGAGAAGCCATACTCTTCATACTCCTGACGAGGCCGGAAAGCTCGTGGAAGCCGCTCAGCCGAGGGATCTCGCACCCTCAATCGGACCCCATCCCGGGATATATGAAAATCCGTCCGAGGGTACCGCGGGATCCCAAGCCCCTCTCTATCCGTAACTCCGGGGCATCCTCAGCCTCCTCAAAACAAATACGGGGTACGGCTCAATCGCCACAAATACCGAGAAGTGCCGGCCGGCTCGGTAATCATCCCAGTGTCGCAGATCCGTCACTCGGTGCATCATATCGGCGGGAGGCTCCACCGGTGTCCTCAAAGGCGAAGTTCACGCCATGCCGGCGCGTCACCCTCTCTCCCGCATAATAGGCATCGCAGTCGACCTCTCGTAATCCTCCGCCGCACCCAAATCTCGCCCTTCACCGCGCCACCTCGAAACGATCCTGTGGATAAAATATCATCCTCTCATCCGTCTCACCTCCGTCAAAGGAAGGCAATCCGCGTATCCGAGAGTCGTACGCCCTCGGAGCTTATCTTCTCCCGGGCATGCTTGGACCAAGAGCGCATGGCCGGATACGCCCGACGTACTCCGCCGGCCGCCGCCACATCGTGACGTGGAAAAACTCCAACGCCCATACCGCGAAAGGTAAAAATCAAATCAATCCAGGCAAAAGAAAAGTGTGTGCTCAAGAAAAAAGGGAAAGCAAAAAGAGAGCTTATACCTCCAGTGGCAAACTCAAAGCAAGACAAGGAGCTCACAGCCTTCCGGCCGTACCTATCGAGAGCAAAGTAAAGCTCGCGCCGGCTTCTCCCCAGAGACGCCTCCAGCCATCTCCATGTCCTCCAAGGACCTCAAGAAGGCAAAGACCGCCGTCCCTCAAAGATGTCCAAAGAGGGTGCTCGAAAAAGCAAACCATAAGAAGGCCCCGGCAACTGACGGCGCCTATCCTCTCCTCCCCACCTCGTAGCTCACAATGGTCTCCACAATCTTCCCGTAGACCACCGCATACTCCATCCCCATCCCCTTTTTGGGAATAGGGGAAAATCCTTAAGAGCTCGTAGATCCGCATCGCCGTAGCCATCCCGCCACTCAATGCCGCGCCCAATGAAGGACAAACCCGTGATCGCAAAGCATAGTCGAAGGCGTAACCGTAGCCTCGCCCAAAAGAAGTGAAACGTGTGGGTCGCATCCCACCAATGCCGCGCCAAAGCAAACATCGTGCCCTTGCTCTTAGTGGAACTTGACCAATCCCCTCAAGCACTCAACAAACTCCCAAAGCCCGGCCTCAACGACAACTGTCTCTGACTCGGCAAAGCTCCTCGGCCCGCATTCGGAAGCCGGTCCCACAAGTCAACTACAGACTCCACCGATCCTCGAGTCTTCATCTTGTTCACCAAGCTCCGTAACGTAGTTGTTTCCACCCTGCAAAAAAACAAAAAAAAGAGAAAATGTCAAAAAAAATTGCATTTGCATTTGCACGAAAAAAAAAGAGGCATACATATGCATCATGAAATTTCAAAGAAAATTCGACAAAGCATAACAAAGATACAATGAGCATAGCCCCATTTTTCTCGCACAAAAAAAAAAGAACAGCTTTTCAAAGAAATTCCAATCAACATTCATACAAGGAGTCAACGGAAGCAAAACTCCGTCCCATTTTCATAAAATAACATGCATACATTCATCGAAAAAAATGCATTCCTACGGAAGTAAAAACTCCGTCCCGTTTTCATAGAATAACATGCATTCAATCAACGGGAGGAAAAATCCGTCCCCACTTTTCAAAAAAAAATATCAAAAATCATACATTCATATCATCATCTCATGTTGGCAAAATGCCAATTCTTTTCTCAAGCAAAATGCACATTTTGGAACACCAACAAATTCATTGCAACATGCATATCATCAAAAATCAATATTCAAATTTCAAAAAAAAATCACAATTTTCATCCATAATTTTTGGATACTAAAAAAAATGGCGAAAATGCCAATTCTTTTTCCCAAGCAAAATGCGCATTTTGGGTTACTCATAACATGCAAAGCATCAAAATCAAGATTCAAAGCCAAGAACATCAATCATTCGAATTTTCAAAAAAAAAAAAAATTCAAAAATCACCCAAAATTCAATCTCAAGCAAGAAATCAACAAAGGGAATGAAAAGATTCGAAGTATACCGCTCGAGACTCTGATCGAAGCCCAATGTTGCCAAGCATCGGGGTAGGGCTCCCCCGCAATCGATTGCGAAAGAGTATAGTGCCTCCTCATTCGGACGAGCTCCAATCGTCTCTCCGCTACCGGGCCACGTCCTTGGCCTTGAAAACACTCTTCCCGTGTTCCATTACTTGAAAATCGAAGAAATCGGAAGATTTTTGAAGCTTTTTGGATAACAATGGCGGCTTGGGGCGTTTTTCTCTCTCTCTCTCGTAATTTTCTGTAAAAACAGACTGGGGAAGAAGAAGGGGGCGGCCCCTCATTTAAAACCCTCTGAACACGCTCCTATCCGCGCGGATAGGATTGTCGTGGTCAAAATGACCCTTTGCCCTTTAAAACTGGGACTCGCAGCTTAGTCCCCAAACTTGACAAAGTTAACCAAAGTCAACCCCCTTTTCACAAGAAAATCATCAAACGGCAATAAACGTAAGACCGATTTCCCCGAGAAAGATTACAAGATCCCGTATCTTTCATCAAAATTACCCCCGGCGCCAAACGTAAGACCGATTTCCCGAGAAAGATAACGAGATCCCGTATCTTTCATCAAAATTACCCCCGACAGTCAAACGTAAGACCGATTTCCCCGAGAAAGATAACGAGATCCCGTATCTTTCATCAAAATCATCAAACGGCAGTCAAACGTAAGACCGATTTCCCCGAGAAAGATAACGAGATCCCGTATCTTTCATCAAAATCATCAAACTAGCCAAACGTAAGACCGATTTCCCCGAGAAAGATAACGAGATCCCGTATCTTTCATCAAAATCATCCAACGACAGCAAACGTAAGACCGATTTCCCGAGAAAGATAACGAGATCCCGTATCTTTCATCAAAATCATCAGCTGCAGTCAAACGTAAGACCGATTTCCCCGAGAAAGATAACGAGATCCCGTATCTTTCATCAAAATCATCAACGGCAGTCAAACGTAAGACCGATTTCCCCGAGAAAGATAACGAGATCCCGTATCTTTCATCAAAATCATCAACGGCAGTCAAACGTAAGACCGATTTCCCCGAGAAAGATAACGAGATCCCGTATCTTTCATCAAAATCATCAACGGCAGTCAAACGTAAGACCGATCTCCCTGAGAAAGATAACGAGATCCCGTATCTTTCATCAAAATCATCAAACGGCAGTCAAACGTAAGACCGATTTCCCCGAGAAAGATAACGAGATCCCGTATCTTTCATCAAAATCATCAAACGGCAGTCAAACGTAAGACCGATCCTCCCGAGAAAGATAACGAGATCCCGTATCTTCCATCAAAATCATCAACTACAGCCAAACGTAAGACCGATTTCCCGAGAAAGATAACGAGATCCCGTATCTTTCATCAAAATTACCCCAACTAGTCAAACGTAAGACCGATCTCCCGAGAAAGATAACGAGATCCCGTATCTTTCATCAAAATCACCAAACGGCAAGCCAAACGTAAGACCGATTTCCCCGAGAAAGATAACGAGATCCCGTATCTTTCATCAAAATTACCCAACTAAGCCAAACGTAAGACCGATTTCCCGAGAAAGATAACGAGATCCCGTATCTTTCATCAAAATCATCAAACGGCAAGCTCAAACGTAAGACCGATTTCCCGAGAAAGATAACGAGATCCCGTATCTTTCATCAAAATCATCCAACGGCAGTCAAACGTAAGACCGATTTTCCCCGAGAAAGATAACGAGATCCCGTATCTTTCATCAAAATCACCCGGCTAGCCAAACGTAAGACCGATTTCCCGAGAAAGATAACGAGATCCCGTATCTTTCATCAAAATCATCAAACGGCTAGCCAAACGTAAGACCGATTTCCCCGAGAAAGATAACGAGATCCCGTATCTTTCATCAAAATCATCAACGGCTCAAACGTAAGACCGATTTCCCGAGAAAGATAACGAGATCCCGTATCTTTCATCAAAATCTTATCCAACGGCAGCCAAACGTAAGACCGATCTTCCCCGAGAAAGATAACGAGATCCCGTATCTTTCATCAAAATCATCAACGGCAAGCCAAACGTAAGTCCGATCTCTCTCCGAGAAAGATAACGAGATCCCGTATCTTTCATCAAAATCATCAACGGCTAAGCCAAACGTAAGACCGATTTTCCCGAGAAAGATAACGAGATCCCGTATCTTTCATCAAAATCATCAAACTAAGCAGTCAAACGTAAGACCGATTTTCCCCGAGAAAGATAACGAGATCCCGTATCTTTCATCAAAATCATCAAACGGCAAATAAACGTAAGACCGATTTCCCGAGAAAGATAACGAGATCCCGTATCTTTCATCAAAATCATCAACTAGCCAAACGTAAGACCGATTTTCCCGAGAAAGATAACGAGATCCCGTGATCTTTCATCAAAATCATCAACTGCTAAGCCAAACGTAAGACCGATTTTCCCCGAGAAAGATAACGAGATCCCGTATCTTTCATCAAAATCATCAACTAAGCAAGTCAAACGTAAGACCGATTTTCCCCGAGAAAGATAACGAGATCCCGTATCTTTCATCAAAATTACCAACGGCCAAACGTAAGACCGATTTTCCCGAGAAAGATAACGAGATCCCGTATCTTTCATCAAAATCACCAACGGCAGTCAATAAACGTAAGACCGATTTCCCCGAGAAAGATAACGAGATCCCGTATCTTTCATCAAAATCATCAACAAGCCAAACGTAAGACCGATTTTCCCCGAGAAAGATAACGAGATCCCGTATCTTTCATCAAAATCATCA